>CM067318.1:7407100-7666779 GCA_034231615.1 Meghimatium bilineatum
ATATATATATATATATATATATATATATATATATATATATATATATATATATATATATATATATTATATATATATATATATATATATATACATAGCAAGTAATTTTGTTGTGAAAACATGTCAACTAATCGGTTTGCATGATCCCATGGTAAATTGTGCGCCTTTCGGCGTGGTATCTCCGACTTCAACATCTGTACATGTTTGAGAAGGCATACTTGTCCTCCTCGTTTTATAGAATAGTCCGATCTTTGTTTCTAGCCTCTGTTGCACTAAGCCCCATCTTCAATTTAAAGAGTTGGGATGCTGATGTCAAACAAGTAATACCGATGTCAAACGGGTTATATCGAAGTCAAACAGTTTACACGGATGTCAAATAGGTAATACCGAAGGCAAACAGGTTATACCGATGCCAAATAGGTAATATATGTCATACATGTTATACCGATGTGAAACAGTTAATAATCTTCTAATGTTCGTCTAATAAAATGTAATCACATAGAAGGCTATGGTTATTATGGAAGATTCATTCCAGCAATAATTCGAACAATATGCCATTGTCAATATTTTGTTGTGGGCGGTTGGCAGCTGTGAAATCAGAATCCGTTTATTTTTAACACATTATATTGTAGTTATAGTTTCTATTACTTTTGCATAGTTTTTGTTTGTGAGGAAGGTCTTTGTTGAACCGAAACGTCATTTGTCGTGTGTCTTTACCATGTGTTATTTAAATTATCTTTAATATCTATAATATTTGTATAAGTATTTACTTGAAGCATCACTATTTATACAGATATTGTTGAGGTTATGTCACAGAATGTGCAGTGTGTTCGTTCTCGCTATTGGTTAATTAAGTACTGCCATACACTACGTCAATTACGTGGAGAGTGGGGGATCTGAAAAAGTATGAAAGCTCTTAACCGGGGGGGGGGGGGAAAGAGGAGGTATCTCTGACAACAGTTGACATCAACAGCAAAATATGTTTATATAGAGCCTACGAATAAAATAGTTTGAATTTGAACATTTTTTTTTTCCGAAACCATCTGAAACACATTATCATGTGATTTTTTCCCCCCGTACTTTATCTTTAAAAATATCTTCTTTTTTTATGGTTTAATTTGTTGACGCAACTTATGGATCGTTCCCTTAAGAGCACATCTCTCTTCGTCCTGCATGTGCATACCATTATTCATATGTTCACAGGTAACGTCGATTTACTTCGATCGCATTAAAACGTCAACGATCGCGGCGTCTATATTCCACAGGTGGTCATTAAGCAACTTTAACGCGTCATCCGTAGACCGTTATAACTTCCATTATGTCTGGTGGTTTTGGGTTTGCAGATTGATGAGGAAAACCCAATTCGGGGCGTGTGAAACCTATCGCAGTGTAACTAAGCTCGTAGTTCGTGAGGCGGGGGGGGATCTAACTACCCCTCCCTCTTAGGATATCAGAACATGACATTTAGTACTACGTACATAGTCGTAATTTGGATATCCCCCCCCTCTTTTAGCGTTGTTCTAAAGAAAGGTTATCAGAAGTCTATAGAGCATGTGTGTTGCCGGTGCCCGAAAGGGGAGCAAAGACTAGAAAACCTGTTTACCTTCCACGCATGTCGTAAAAGGCGAATAAGGAGATTATGGGATGGAGATGGCTGTCCCATCCAATATAAGGCCAGTGACAAAAGCCATGCTGAAGTCGGATGTGTCAGGCCAAAAGGCGCAGATATCGCAGCAGTGGTGTAAACCATGACACGACGCATTCCGTTCTCCGGACTACATCCTGCTAATCTGCAGGAGTTTGAGAACGAACGCAGAAGAAAAAGAAGACGTCTATAGGAAAAGATAATAGTTTCAACAAACACGGGGGAATGACCTCTTTTAAGACAACCCCCCCCCCTTCCCGTTATTGAAGATATATCTACTGCCCTGGTTGTGCCAGGGAGTTAAATCAACTGGTTCAGGTGATGGACGACTGTTTTCCTATTACGTTACATATCTTTCGAATTGCATGCAGCGTTCAGTGACGCCCAAGAAATGGAAATGCTTTGAACCATGAAGAAATATCATGAACCAATTTAGTCCACACACAAAAAATAAAAACATCTCCATCGTCAGAGAAGTCTCTGAGATCATTAACAGAGAACACAAAACACCACCTCAGCTAATGTCTCTGGCACAGGAAATGATTGCACACAAATATAATCCTAAAATATGGACACATGTGTACACAGATGAATCGGCAGAGGGGGCTATAACAAATTGAAGAGGAGGCATCTTTATAAGATACAATAACGGAAAGAGCTTCAGTAAATCATTCCCAACAGGAAAGACATGTTCAAACTTAGGAGCACAAGCTGAGGCACTGAGAGCTCTAGTTTCCACATATAATCCAACACTATCCAATGTAGTAATATTCACGGACAGCAGATCTTTACTGGAAACATTAAAAAGCAACAAAAATGAAAACACAATAATCAAACTTAGAGTAGAATTGGCAAACATAAAAAAAGCTCAAACATCACTCTTTAATGGCTACCCGCCCATTGTGGCATCACTGGAAATGAGAGAGAGCTGATGCCCTGGCGAAAGCAAGAAGTCTTCTTCTTCTGCGTTCGTTCTCAAACTCCTGTAGATTAGCAGGATGTAGTCCGGACAACGGAATGCGTTGTGTCATGGTTTACAGCATTGCTGCGATATCTGCGTATTTCGGCCTGACACATACGACAAGCAAGACGTAAAATGAAACAATTCAGCTATCCTCAGCCATACAATGAAGTTAAAACACTAATCTGGAGCCATTATATATCACAGTGGGAAGAAAGATATGGATATTGACTCGAAAACAGACCCATACATCAAATTCATAGGCAACAACAGACCATCATATTTCGACTTAGAACTGGCCACTGCAGGCTACAGAGTCACATGTACGGGATCAAGGTGACTCACACAAACGAATGTTCATGCGGAACAGGCATACAGACCCCTCAGCACATACTCCAAGACTATCCAGAATACAAAGAACTGCGAGTTAAGACAAAGCCACATTGGACTGAACTGAGGGAAAAACTTTGGGTCAGCAGCTCTGACTTGGAGAAGACTGAAAACTTCATGCTGGCGACAGGCCTCAAAATCTAGAAATACCAAAATATTCCTCAACGCAGAAGAAGAAGAAGCATGCACTGTTGTATCTTCAAAGTTTTATTTAATTAAACTCCAAAGTATGTTGTCAAGGGGAGCAAATAGCAGAAACTGAGAATTGCTATGCATGACGACTACACAGGCGAACATATAGACGACTACACAGGCGACCATATAGACGACTACACAGGCGACCATATAGACGACCACACAGGCGACCATATAGACGACCACACAAGCGACTACATAGACGACCACACAAGCGACTACACAGACGACTGACTACACAGGCGACTCACTACACAGACGACTGACTACACAGATGACTGACTACACAGACGATCATACAGAAGACTCCAATCGTATAGGTGAAAGTGACCCACAGCAATGCTAAACCCGGAAGTGCCAGACAAAAGTTGTAAACATTATACAAAACATTCCGTTCTCTTGTACTACTTCTGGGGTACAAATAGTTCTTGGAATACTTCCGGGGTACAAATGGTGCTTTGCTATTAAATGTGGCACCCATATCTAAAAGCTCCCCAGAATGCAGAACATTCTGCAGACATATCCACTCTTTGACGACTTCAGAGGACTAAAACACCCCCACCCCTAAGAGACAGTCATGAAGCGAGACTGTATGGCAAACGTGAGGACCTCCTGTTGACGACTGAATTCATGGAGGCTGCTTGTATTGGCTTCTGAGCATAGGAAACTGATCGCTGACGAAGAGGAATAATACTAAATGTGGCACAGGTTGTACTGGACACCTGTGAGGCAGATAGAATTACATTTAATCAACTAGTCACGACAGCAAACAGAATGCATACAGTTTTACATCTGTCGAGGGAAATTATGCACCTACTGCCCTGCTTGAGATGACATAAAATCGATTTTCAACCAATTAATAATACTACCAGGATTGATGAGAATATACCGTAGCAGTGTTTAGTGACTCGGCCAGCCAGCCTCGAAATTGGTCAACAAAATGTTAATATAACTTAGGATTGCCAAATTGGTTAACAAAATGTTAATATAACTTGGGATTATCAAATTGGTCAACAAAATGTTAATATAACTTAGGATTACCCAAATTGGTCAACAAAATGTTAATATAACTTAGGATTGCCAAATTGGTCAACAAAGTGTTAATATAACTTAGAATTGCCAAATTGGTCAACAAAATGTTAATATAACTTAGGATTGCCAAATTGGTCATCAAAATGTTAATATAACTTAGGATTGCCAAATTTTGATAAATACGGACGTTTTTTTAAAACTGAAATACGGAAATAAATTGTTAAAAATACGGATTTATGAACAAAATAAGTTGACAGTTATGAAACGTGTCACAGAAATGATTAACCATAATACAAGAAATATGGTTTTATTCATGAAATATTGGCAACACTTATAACCTATTTCCGTTCATTTTTACATTCTCCCAGCATTCGCATTTCTTGTATCCGGTATTTCCCGACACATGAGCTTTATCTCTTGATGATGATGAAGTAAACCGAGAGCAGGTTAGCTCTTGACATTTAGTAGCGATTCTGAGAAAAACCACATGTCCTCAATATATAAGTTACCGAGGTGGCACCCGTGGCCGTATATGGTTTCTTGTCTCAAGTCCATGGTCGTGTTAAAAGTGTTATGGATGTATGTTCAACTCCCGAACATACGTGAGTCAACCACAGGGTCGAAGATACGTTTCCCTCAATAGGGGTGGGGTGGGGGTAGTGAGGTGGGTGTCACATAAAAAAAGATTTTTAAAAAACTCATTTATGGATTTACTGGATTTAATGTGGATTTAACATCCACATTTTGAACAATATGATGGCCTTTTTGAGGAAAATCGTTAGAAGAGGAGGGAGGTGGGTTGATTGGGCTTTTGGCTCACTGTCTGGTTGGCAATGCTCTAGTACTAAAAGTTATGTTCTGATTTGCTAAGGAGGGGTATGAACCCGCTCCCCACCTTATCTCCGGGTTTAGTCTATCAGCTAGCATTTGACGTTACTATAGCTGCAATGCAGTGTCACGTCACTCGCCCGTCTACCAGCAGACCCAGGTTTGGAGTTACTATCTCTGCAATGCAGTGTCACGTCACTCGCCCGTGTACCAACAGATCCAGATTTCGAGAATACTGCTTATTCAAGGTTTGAAATAAAAATAATTCCAGTGGCTCACCCAGCAACATGGAACTAGGGTACCTGGTCTCATGTTTTAGGTATGTCTACGAATGGCACTGTCGCTACTGAGCAAGCGCTGTAGGCATCGCTGCCCGACAGTTTCTGGTCGCATGCGATTCCAAGTATATAAATAGTGACAAACTTATATCACGACAATATTTTTCTTTTAAATAACGAATTAATGCTTAATTAATTCGGTTGAGAGGTCTTATATATTTATGTATTATATATATATATATATATATATATATACGACAATCATGGATCACATTTATTTAAAGGTAACCCCTCCCCCTTTTTTATCAAGACTTATCTATGACACTATGACAGGGTAGCCAGATGGTGGAAAGTGATTATAGTCGAATTTACAATATGGCGGAAAATGACCAAACTTCTCTAACTTTTAACACATTTTCAAATTGACAAAAAAATCAAAATATCCAAAACATACTGTTCATGGTCAGTGAAATTAAATAATAGTCAAATGCGAAGAATTTAGTCATGAAATGGTTAAATACTGGCAACCCGATCTACGGTCTTATTTCTTATTAAAAGTTGAATCTGTAGCATATCATACTCAGGAAGTAGCTATGGACGCAGATTTTGTTGGCTGTGGCGATTTTCTAGGCTATATAAATACGTTCAGTAGTTTGTCATTGCTTTCTGAATGGTCCGGATGCACAATTGCAAGTGGCGGGGATCGAACTCGGTACTTTGTCCGTCACAGACGTGCTCTGTACCACTTCACCACAGAGCCGATTAAAAGTATACAGAATAATAAAAATGAAAACAAACTATGAAAACGAAACAAACTGAAGTTCTGGGCTTAATTAATGTTAGAAATATGCCTAGGCTCTGTCTGTCACAAATAGGTCCAACGACTAACCTAGAAACATTATTACATCGCCACATTGGCCCTATCACACGCAGTTATGTCCATCAAATATGAAATCATATAGAAAACTTCAAATAATCGCTGTGTATAGAATATAGGGGCCTACGTGTGAAATCCCCTTTTATCAGCTGCAAGAGTAATCGGTAGAGCACAAACATCGTAGACCCGGAGAAGAGTCACAGTCTTTAAGTAATCTGTCACTGCTAGTCCTTACCTTGCACACGTAAATAATAAACACGGTCGGTAGTGTGTTTGAAAGTTGTCATGTACACAAACCAAGCTGGTCCGCCGTTATGTCCCTGCCGCGTGTCACCACTGCCGCTTATTGAACGTCTCAGCCGCAACGAAATAAATTGGGCCAGTGTCTCCTGAAGATAGTGTGCGGGCCTGCGACGCCCACTTGGTTCCGAATTGATTAACACGGGCAAAATCTTGGCTACTAGTAATACAGATATTCTATACTGGGGTACTCTACCGTTACAGGACTTAACACAGATCGGCCGAACTGGATAAGGAATTTAGATACAAGTTGTGACTGAGAAGGAGGTGGGTCAAGTTTGTTAGAAAATTACTTATCCGCTGTTGAGAAATCAACGATTCTCACTACTGGTACATGGGAACATATCAATCAATGTAGATTGGCGTAGGCGATCATGATTCTCCACAACTCTGTCTCATGTGGTGTGTTAATAAGTTCAGTTGGTGACTTCTTTTTGTGCCACAAAAGATGTCACATCCCATCTAGAAATTTCTCTTGCTCTGCCTCTTCTCCCTTGATCTTTCCGATGTAACTAAATGTTCAAGTTTTACTTTTCTCATCACATGCCCTAAAAATCTTGATTGTATGCTTTTAATTTTCGCTATAATTTGTCGTTTAACTTCAGCATCTCTGAGAAATTCCTACATTAGTTTTCTTAGCTGTCCATGGAGTTTTCATCATTCTTCTTAAAAACCACATTTCAGTTGCCCTCAGCTTATCTTGGGCACTTATGGTTACTGTCTATGCTTCGCTCCCATAAAAAAGGATTCGCTCAATATAACATCCTAGCAATCGAACTCGTGTATGCCTTGATATTACTCCATTGCATAATGTCAAGAAATACAAAAATAGGTAGGTGTGTTACCAAAATGAAACATAAAACAACTTAACAACGAGATCATGACCCTTGATAGGAATCTGACTTTCACTGTCCATTCTTTACTGTATTGCCATTATGCGTGTGCTCATTCACATGGGAGGACCATAGACTAGTCGCTGCATCAGTTAAGTTATTTTACTACTATTTTATTCTCATATATCACAATTATCTGCTCATATTCTCTTCCTGCTGTTTGCTCATTCTCTTCTGTTCCTGCCGTTTTTGGCCTCTTTTCTCTCACGCACCTGATCCCTCGTACCATCTCATTTTGCTCTTCCCTTACATCATGATTGCTTGTCTGTAGCATTCATTCTCTGTTGCCACTTTTGAGGTGAGTATTTTTATTTTATTTTAATGTAATTTACTTGCTACCATATCTTTTCCTTTGTTCATCTCACATTCTTCAGTCTACTTTCTCCTCCCTACTTACTACTAACTTCTCCCCATACGTTTTTCTCACCTGTCATGCTTCCACATCTTTTCTTCCCTCATTACCTATCTGCTATTGTCCTCATTATAACCCTATTTGTCTCCATGTAAGACTTGTTTTATTGTGGTCATTTGTTTGTCCTGATGAAGGCTTTATAGTCGAAACGTCGTCTGTCTCTGTATCTCGTTGTTAAGTTGTTTTATGTTTCATTTTGGTAACACACCTACCTATTTTTGTATTTCTTGACATTTTGCCCTGTGTTACCCCAGCCACCTACTTCCTGTTTAGGGTTGTTACCCTACACTGGTTGATTTATCCCTTGATACTCCATTGCATAGAATGTTTCTCATTTAAAAAAAAAATATTGATTTGGCCTGTGCTATCCTGTTCTTGCTCTCATTGGAGCACCGGTCATCTAATGTGGCCGGGAACATATCAGCATCAGGTGCCATGCCGACTGGCGTAGGCGGTCATGGCTCTCAACAGCTCTCTGTCCACAGTATGTTTCAAAGTCGTTGTTGTTTCCTTGCAGTGCTAGGTTGTCAAACTGTCTATATTTTCTCACGTTGTCGCCCTCTGTCTCTGCTGCCTTCAATTTTGCCTTTGTGACTATGTTCTCTAAGCCTGCCTGTCTCATGAAGTGGCCAAAAAAAGAATATTGTCTTTTTCTTATATTGATTAAGGTCCGTTTCGCATTTGACTCTTTCAACACCTCTACATTAGTTTTTCTGGCAGTCCGTGGTATTCTCAGCAGTCTTCTGTAGAACCACATCTCTACGGGAACATATATGTCTGTCAATACCGCATTTTTTTTCTGTTAAGGAATTGTAGGGAGGTTTCGAGTGGCTTGTTTGATAAAAGCCACATGATCTTGCTGTTGCCACGTCATGCTGAGTTGTTCATTGCACACATCTACCAGGGAACATATCGTCATTGCACACATCTACCAGGGAACATATCGTCATTGCACACATCTACCAGGGAACATATCGTCATTGCACACATCTACCAGGGAACATATCGTCATTGCACACATCTACCAGGGAACATATCGTCATTGCACACATCTACCAGGGAACATATCGTCTTCTTCTTCATATGATCCATGCCGTGTGACGTCATGCCGTGTGACGTCATGCCGTGTGACGTGTTGGTTATTATGTCTTTCCACGGCCTTCTGTTTCATGCTCTGTCAATGATTTCTGATACCGATGTTCTCCCATGTCAGAATACCAGGTTGTCAAGTAACTTCTCTCTTGGTCTTCCCCTACCTCTCTTGCTCTATAATTTGCCTGTTGTTACAACGTGTTCCATCTTTCCTCTTCTCATTATGTGTCCAAAAAATGTGAACTGTCTCTTTCTGTTACGGGTAAACAGCTCACTTTTTGAACTTTTGAATTAACTTCATTCAAGATATCTTCATTACGTTTCTTTTTTCTATCCATGGCATTCTCAACATTCTTCTACAAAAACCACATCTCTGCTGCCTCAATATAATTTTTTCACTGTTCTGCTGAATATCCAAGATTTACTTCCATATATCAGAATTGGTACTATATAACGTTTTAAGAGCTCTTTTTCTCACTTCAATTGACTAAAGTATATTATATAGGATGGTCTTCTTCTTGTGAAATGTTTTTGTCTGGGCAATTCTACGTGTGACTCCTGCAATACATCTTCCATCTGAAGTTATGAATGTACCCAAATATTTGAATATGTTGACTTGCTTCAGACTCATCCCATCTAATTTGATGTTGCATTCTGGGGATCTTCCTGGCGTAGCGGTTAAGCTATTCGTCCTGTGTTCATGTTCAAGAGGTCATGAGTTCGAATCTGTTTCGTGTCGTCTTGTTTACAAGATGGATTTTTTCAGAGATCCCCGTGGATTATCACTTGAAGCTACGAAGTTACGTGCCATGAGTGGTACTCTCAGCTGGCGACGTGCCGCTCTGTTGAGAGTTGCGGAGTACATATGGGAAACCGAGTATATGGGAAACCGAGTATATGGAAAAACCGAGTATACGGGAAACCGAGTATATGGAAAAACCGAGTATACGGGAAACCGAGTATATGGAAAACCGAGTATATGGAAAAACCGAGTATATGGAAAAACCGAGTATATGGAAAAACCGAGTGTATGGAAAAACCGAGTATATGGAAAAACCGAGTATATGGAAAAACCGAGTATATGGAAAAACCGAGTGTATGGAAAAACCGAGTATATGGAAAACCGAGTATATGGAAAAACCGAGTATATGGAAAACCGAGTATATGGAAAAACCGAGTAGTGATGACTTCAGCTTTTTGGTTCTAGTGCTGACCTCAGTATCAGGTATTTTATCTTGATACGTTTTCAGGTACAGAATGTGTGAAAGTGATTGAACACTTTGGCGTGTCTACTTCATACCGGTTTCACAAGCGTATAGCAAAGTAGTGAGCTCAATGGCGCGAAAGATCTTTAATTTTGTGGCGAGGGTAATATACTTCCATTTCCCCCCTGTCGTGCAGCCATATGCAACATTCGCCTAAGATTATATATGAGAATAATGACCACCAGGTAAAAAAAAAATGCATAAATTTTCAGTGCTGTGAAAAAATCTGCTTGTCTAAGAAGACACATCACACAATGGTACAAGTGGGCATGTAATTCCTTGTACATAATGTTGAAGACATTTTGTTGCTCAGATTGACCTTGTGAGTCACATCCATCATGTCCATGGATCGCAGATTATATTACTTATAGCACAACAATAATACTATCATCTGGAAAGAGGGAAAATTGCCTACTACGTAAGATGTGCGTTGTACGTCATCGTGGCCATGGATCGCAGGTTATATTGCTTATAACACAACAATACTATCTTCTGGAAAGACGGAAATGTGCCTACTTCATCTAACATATTGGAACACACGTATCTTCTATAGTTTGGTAACAAAAAATCAGCAAACACAATCAGCTGGTAATTGGAATGGGATATGTATTTACGATATGTCACATTTATTGGCGTCACATTTTATGTCATATACGTATTAGTAGTTTTGAACTTTTTTGGGCTCAGTATTTCCCTTATAGGAAAACATTTTTTCTAGTGGCTTCTTCGTGTCTAAAGAAAAGGTAATTTACTGTCTTTCAAGGTTATCAAGACTCACTAAACGTGGCTCTCGACTGTACAAGCCTTATAGCTGAATAATGAAGCCTTCATTCGGTACGATTTTGATTATTGTCATGCTTACCATTGGTTACTATTTATATACTTGGAGTAGCCGTGACTATCATTAGCATGCAATTCCAAGTATATAAATATTGGCCAACGGAAAACACTGGAATAATCAAGAAACGGAATAAATAAAGACCTCATTAATTCAGCTAGAAGGTCTGTACCATATAGAGCCACGATTTAAGCTTTACCGATAGAAATCGTCTTGTGTATCGTTTCCTGTGTTCCCATATGGATGGACCTGTGTCCCCACATGGACGTGCCTGTGGCCTTCGCACCCAAATTTCAAAATAGATGTTAGTGGTCACCAGGGGGGGGGTGGCGGCTGGCACATTGTCGACGTTGAGAACCTCTCATATATAAGATTGAGCAAGGATAAGTAGGTAGCACATACGGTTCGATATAACCAATATAGACTCCGGCCGTAGGTTGACAGAGACGTGCTTCTGCATGAGCCTTTGATCCCCCTATTGGAGAGAAACTAACTAACGCTGCTAGTAAAATCATGGGGATGTAACAGTGTGTAAGCACGATAACGTGTGTGTGTGTGTGCGCGTGCGTGTGTGTGCGCGCATATGACGACGGGCTAAAAAAAACATAAAATAATATAGACAATTGAGTTAATTGTACACAGGTTTACCCATACTCTCCTTCTTCTTCAATGATCATTCTCAAAATCCCCATGTATCTCTCTACTAGCAAGGCAATGGTGTTACAAGATTTCCAGCAGGATGTAGTCCAGAGAATGAAAATGCATTGTGTCGCTGTTTTATTTGCGCCAGTGGCGAAATATTCGGCCGTTTACCCACATGTACTCCATTCCTTTTAATAGAGCAGCACGCTGGTTGCCGAGAGTACATCTCATGGCACGTAACTCCATAGCTTCAAAAAATAACTCTTAGTAACCTCCGAAATAATCCAAATACTATAATCGCAGTCCAATCCCCGTTGCGACAATTAGTGTCTGCCTGTGTACTTATTTCCTTTGTCCATGTTTATCAGTTCATGTTTATCATTTATTAATTTAAATATAATTATATTTAGGGTTAGGATTTATTATGTAAAACATAACTACCCCTAACCCCTAATCCTAACTCTAACCTTAAAAATGAATATTACAATTAATTATTGGTTATTTATTGACATAATATTTAGATCGATTAACCACAAAATACATAGGTAGGCACTAATGGAAACAAGAACGAAAACGGGGGTTAAACTGCAATCATAGTACCTAATCCACTAGTAAACGTAACGTCAAGGATGTGTATTGAACCCGCACGCCCGAGTGGCAGCCAGACTTCTAGTTCAGGGTGCACAGAACAGTGTCACTGTCTTATTTTCAGTTATGTCGTAGAAGGCGGAGTTGGGGAAAAATAGAGGATAAGTTGACATCCAACCACGTGAAATTTTTTTTTATCATTGTCAGTGCATGTATTGTCTCACTTTCTTACCATTGTCTTCTGTCATATTGCCATCATGGACGAGGTAGAGATGCAGACCAGAGGTCATTGCACCGTTGTCCTTTTGTAGCAGAGTACACTGTGGCCAGGAATAATATATCACTGCATATGGGTAAACAAATTTGACAGAAAAATGATGTAGTTAGAAGAATAATGTAGTTAGCTCAAAAAGTAAATGCTAAGCTCCTGGCAGGATGTGATCATCCTGGGTTACTGTCGCACTTGAATGCTTCCCTTCGGGGACCAAACATGCATCTATACACCAACCTAACACAACTGTCTCTGAGTTACTGTCGCACTTGAATGCTTCCCTTCGGGGACCAAACAAACATCTATACACCAACCTAACACAACTGTCTCTGAGTTACTGTCGCACTTGAATGCTTCCCTTCGGGGACCAAACAAACATCTATACACCAACCTAACACAACTGTCTCTGAGTTACTGTCGCACTTGAATGCTTCCCTTCGGGGACCAAACATGCATCTATACTCCAACCTAACACAACTGTCTCTGAGTTACTGTCGCACTTGAATGCTTCCCTTCGGGGACCAAACATGCATCTATACTCCAACCTAACACAACTGTCTCTGAGTTACTGTCGCACTTGAATGCTTCCCTTCGGGGACCAAACAAACATCTATACACCAATCTAACACAACTGTCTCTGAGTTACTGTCGCACTAGAATGCTTCCCTTCGGGGACCAAACAAACATCTATACACCAACCTAACACAACTGTCTCTGAGTTACTGTCGCACTTGAATGCTTCCCTTCGGGGACCAAACATGCATCTATACTCCAACCTAACACAACTGTCTCTGAGTTACTGTCGCACTTGAATGCTTCCCTTCGGGGACCAAACATGCATCTATACTCCAACCTAACACAACTGTCTCTGAGTTACTGTCGCACTTGAATGCTTCCCTTCGGGGACCAAACATGCATCTATACTCCAACCTAACACAACTGTCTCTGAGTTACTGTCGCACTTGAATGCTTCCCTTCGGGGACCAAACAAACATCTATACACCAACCTAACACAACTGTCTCTGAGTTACTGTCGCACTAGAATGCTTCCCTTCGGGGACCAAACAAACATCTATACACCAACCTAACACAACTGTCTCTGAGTTACTGTCGCACTTGAATGCTTCCCTTCGGGGACCAAACATGCATCTATACACCAACCTAACACAACTGTCTCTGAGTTACTGTCGCACTTGAATGCTTCCCTTCGGGGACCAAACATGCATCTATACACCAACCTAACACAACTGTCTCTGAGTTACTGTCGCACTTAAATGCTTCCCTTCGGGGACCAAACAACCATCTATACACCAACCTAACACAACTGTCTCTGAGTTACTGTCGCACTTGAATGCTTCCCTTCGGGGACCAAACAAGCATCTATACTCCAACCTAACAAAACTATGTCTTTGAAAAAAACAACCTTATACGAGATCATGTATCACCCGGATTACTCCTCCACTGTCGGTCCTGCGTTTTTGTCAGAAAGGCTAAGAACTGTAAGAGCTACCCTCTCACAGCTAAGCGGACTACTTCATTATCATCATCATGTGTCAAGAGCTACCAACTCTGAACTAAATGAATCACTTATCATCATCATGTGTCAAGAGCTACCTACTCTGAACTAAATGAATCACTTATCATCATCATGTGTCAAGAGCTACCTACTCTGAACTAAATGAATCACTTATCATCATCATGTGTCAAAGAGCAACCTATTCACAACTAAAGAGATTACACCATTAGCGCTACCATCATCATCAAAACTGCGACTTTGTGATTACAATAACGCATGAAACCACTACACATCGAAACTTCCCAGGAGTATGACGAATTGTTGACACGGACAATTCTACTTGCGAGAGAGAGAGAGAGAGAGACATACAGAGAGAGAAAGACATAATTCAATTATATACAACCTTATTGAAGCCAACGTCGAACACACTGAAATGTCGGGCTAGCATACCAACCACTAGACCACTTGAGTCTAGGGTAAAACCGTCTAAAAAACTACATCAGTGAATGCGCAAAATCAATATTTGTTATCATCAAACAAGCAGTGGATTCTACGTCAGTTTCATGGCGCTACCTACGTCTTGGCAGGATTGACATGCACTCAGAGAAATGCAGGTCAATCTCTTGAAACCTGGTTGTATCAACTAAAGTAAACCTGTTGCAAGCATCTAGATAGATAGGTCGCCTTGACCTGGGGTTATCCTAGACCGGGGGTGGGGTTGTATTCGGTCCGCCAGACTGATCTAAGTACAATATACACTGAGCCAGGGCGGGGGTTTACCCCAAAAAAAATTGCTTTTGAGTGGCAACTCGGCTTCTGATGATACACTGGATAATTTGAAGATCTTCTGTGTGTATAATGGCTGGAGTGGGGGTTGGAGGGGGGGGGGAAGAGGTTGGCTTTCGGCTAAATTTCTAGTACTAATGGTCATATTCTGATTTGTTAACGGGATGGGGGAGATGAACCCACCCCCTTATCTTCGGACTTGCACTGGGTAGTTGGGCATCTAGACATACACAATAATAAGAAACGGGCTGGTAAAACGTCACAGAAAGAGTCGGTTGTTACGGGGAAAAAATAGGTCGGGTTTCTTGTGCAATATTAGCAAGTTCTTCTTCAGACTAGTCGTGTTTATTGTTCTCACACGACGTCACTCATATTGGCTGATCTCACACGACGTCACTCATATTGGCTGATCTCACACGACGTCACTCATATCGGCTGATCTCACGCGACGTCACTCATATTGGCTGATCTCACACGGCGCCACTCATATTGGCTGATCTCACACGGCGTCACTCATATTTCTGATGCGAATGCTGATTGTCCACTTTGCGTCGTGTGGCCAGCTAACCAAAACACGGAAAATATTGAATATATCAAAATAAGCAACGCTGAATGTGATCTGCGCGAGGGACTATCCCTGAAAAAGTACTAGTTTTCTAGCTTACACAGGGCGCCCCTTCAGTAACATGTGGCTGATTTGAATTGAAGTAAAACTCAAAATCATTTTACGTCATGTTTCAAACTCCATTTAACGGTACTTCAGAATCATCATCATCATCAGGTGCCATGCCGGGTGGCGTAGGCGGTCATGGCTCTCCACAGCTCTCTGTCCACAGTATTATGTATCAAAGTCGTTGTTGTTTCTTTGCCGTGCCAGGTTGTCAAACTGTCTAATATTTTCTCACGTTGTCGCCCTCTGTCTCTGGTGCCTTCAATCTTGCCTGTTGTGATTATGTTCTCTAAACCTGCCGGTCTCATGAAGTGGCCATAACAAGAAGATTGCCTTTTTCTTATATTGTTGATTAAGGTCCGTTTCGCATTTAACTCTTTTAATACCTCTACATTAGTTTTTCTGGCAGTCCATGGTATTCTCAGCATTCTTCTGTAGAACCACATCTCTGTTGCCTCCAATCTCCCACTTTCCAGTTTGTTTATTGTCCAAGACTCGCACCCATATGTTAGTATAGTGGTTATATAGCACTGCAGAACTCTCTTTCTCACCTCTAATGACAAGGTCATATTACATAGTATATTTTTCATTTTTCTGAATGTTGTTTTTGCCTGTCCTATTCTGCATCTTAATACTTCAGAATATCACTGCTATATGCAGATGTTACAGTATTTGATCTCCGTCTAACTAAACCGCGGTAGATTCTTGACTAGGAACAAGCGTCACGGCACTGGGGGCATTCCCATATATGCTGCGCCTGCTGTTCCGTCGGCTATTTAAAAGTGTATAAGCTTCAATGTCCCAGTCAGTTGCTGATTACGCGTTCTTCTGATCATTCAGGAGAGGGAGAACTTTCTCCCATTGCATCTAGTCTCTCCTAATTCTACCATTTTCTGAATATGTACATTGTCTTGTCGACCTCCTACTCGTCTTCTCGTAGGGTATCCATGACTGCTCTAATCAGTTCAATCCTGCCTCTTCTGATCTTGGTTCCGTTCACCAAGGCTTTACCAGCCAACACCAAAACATCGACTCTTTCGTTTCCCCTGACCCCAGCAAGACCTGGACAGTAGATCAATGTAATGCTCAGCGCATTACAACTTGTGTGAATAGAGCTGTAATGTGAAAACCAACCTAAAATAAGACTTACAATAGCAGTATATGTTACAGGTGGGGAATACAAAAGTTTGAACACCAATATTTTCACAACAACGTAGTTATTAATTTGACACCCTATATTCGTGAGAATTGTGTGAGCACAGAAATTCAGATGAAAATATTCCTTATGTGTGATGCATTTATCTCCCTTATATCTAGATGCTTGTGACTGGACCCAATCTAAAAACATACGCTACTTGAAGCTAAAAGAAAAATATCCCACATCACACGAGAAATGCTCAATCCGGCCCGCAAACATAAAAAAGGTTGCCTCATCTCTGTACTAGACACTTCCCCTCTAACTGAAAGGGAATCGAATGTGTACATATTCCTCTCTTCCTCAAATTAGCTAAATAACGCTATAATGTGCATTCAGGGAGTCCCCTGACAATTCCATGAATTCCCTTTGTATCGCCTCCTGGGTAGTGTATTCACAAGATTAGAATCCCTGGTCTGAGCATAGAAGACCAAACAGATCTGACAAAACAAACGAACATGACACTAGTTACTTCACATTTGAGAAAAGTTTTGGGACATGAGCATTCTAATAACTAGGCGTCGTGGCGTAATGGTTAAGCCATCTGCCCTAAGTTTAAAAGGTCAGGGTTATTTTTTTGGCAAGCGACCCTAAGTATATAAATAGTGACCAAGGAAAACCACGACAATAATTAAAAACGTCAAAGAATGAAGTCATGTACAGAGGTCTTCTACTACCGACATCAGCTGTTGTTTCCCAAATTTCATTATTGTTTTGCTCTTCCTTGTTCTCTAGTCTAAGTCAGGCGCTGCTATAGATTTTATTAATAAGTTTGACTGTGAACACCAGCCCTGAATCAGGGCCGTACAGCTTATCTGTCAGGGCAGTTTGAGATAGTTTTCTTCCAGTGATGTGGTACAAGTGGGCAGTAATATATCTGTCTTCTTCATTTATTGTCCTTCATTCACGTCAGCCCGGCCGTGTGGAGCGCATAGCTGTGTGGTTAGAATGCCGTTCTCAGACCCTTAGATCTCGGGTTCAATCCACGGTTGGGACAGGATTTTTTTTCTTTCGGAGGTAAAATCAAAATTCTTCCTGAACATGTCGCGGCATCTGTTATGGCAAAGCGGCCTTTATTTCTACAGCCCACAGAAAACCACCCTGCACTCCTTCACAGGAAAACATGCAGTAACAAAAGTTTTATTCACGTCTGCACAAAATAATTAATTATAGACTTAATTAAAAAAAATTAAAGAATATTAAAGAACGCATTTTTCACTGTGTTTCAGTAAATATTGAAAAAAAAATACATCCGGGATTTACGTTGAACAATACACATGATCGACGTTTCGACCAAAAGGTATTTATCAAGAAAGGAAAGAATAAACACAAAGCATAAATTTTAATGGAGCCTACATGCAAGTAAGGTAGTGAAAACATTGATCGGGGGGAGAGGGGGTCAATTTAATAAGAAGAGAGGCAAGAACGATGGAATTGCGGTCACATAACGAGGGAAAGGGGGTCAATTTAATAAGAAGAGAGGCAAGAACGATGGAATTGCGGTCACATAACGAGAAAGTACAGCAGACAATATATTACACAGTTCTGATGCAGTCTCATTAACGTTATTTTAAAAAAAAGTTTTGGCTCACAAGTCATCTAAAACGTTTTGGTTGGTGTGTCGTCTGTAACGTTTTGGTTGGTGTGTCGTCTGTAACGTTTTGGTTGGTGTGTCGTCTGTAACGTTTTGGTTGGTGTGTCGTCTGTAACGTTTTGGTTGCATTTAAAAGTTTGGAAACGCTATTTATTTTTCAACGAAACGGTAAGCGGTCTAAGGAAAATTTAGATTGGCTAGACTTGAAGGTATTAGTATGTGAAATCAAGATTGACATGAATCATCTCGATCTGTGAGTATGACAGGGAATTCCGGTGTCTGGGGGGACAGACGAGCGGACAGGCTTATTGATACTGACACAGCGTGAATATGACGAGCAATGTATCAATGTGAAACTGTAAATGCCCTCAGGGAGTTAGAGCGAATCAACAATGTGACATATATTTTGAAAAGTGGCAATCTTAAACAAATTGCATGAATATACCGTTAAGAGAGGTTGCAAAGGTGAACAAATTTTATGAACTTAACGTTATAAAAGTGGCATTCTTGAACAAATTGCATAAACATAACGTTAAGAGAGGTGGTAACCTTGAACAAATTGCACGAAAATAACGTTAAGTGAAGTGGCAACCTTGAACAAGTGCACGAAAATAACATTAAAAAATGGCAACCTTGAACAAATTGCACGCACATAACGCTAAGAGAGGTGGCAACCTTGAATAAATTGCATGCACATAACATTAGAAAAGTTTCAACTTTGAACAAATTGCATGAACATAACATTAGAAAAGTGGCAACCTTAAACAAATTGCATGCACATAACGTTAAGAAAGGTGGCAACCTTGAACAAATTGCATGAACTTAACGTTAAGAGAGATGGCAACCTTGAACAAATTGCATGAACATAACTTTAAGAGAGGTGGCAACCTTGAACAAATTGCATGAACATAACGTTAAGAGAAGGTTGGACCCATAGAAGAATAGTAAAGCAACACATATTTCAAATTGTCGTAAAACTGAGGATTGTTTTGAGGAGGAGATCTGGATACTTATACTGGAGATTCGGATACCGAAGATAATGATCTGTCACTATCTATTGTCTTTCCCCAGATGGTTTGTTATCCACTCTTGTGGTTAAGCGTAGGGGTCATTGGATCTCGAGCTTGTGTTCCAAGGCCATATGTGTGGCCTCTGTTGTGCTATGTCCGTGGTTGTTCAGGATATCCCTGACGTTTTCTATCCATCTTTTCCGTTGTCTTCTTCTGGTTTTGTACCCTGATATCAAAAATATACTGTGTAATATGACCTTGTCATTAGAGGTGAGAAAGAGAGTTATGCAGTGCTATATAACCCCTATACTAACATATGGGTGCGAGTCTTGGACAATAAACAAACTGGAAAGTGGGAGATTGGAGGCAGCAGAGATGTGGTTCTACAGAAGAATGCTTAGAATACCATGGACTGCCAGAAAAAATAATGTAGAAGTGTTGAAAGAGTCAAATGCGAAACGGACCTTAATCAACAATATAAGAAAAAGGCAATCTTCTTTTTTTTTAGCCACTTCATAAGACAGGCAGATTTAGAAAACATAGTCACAACAGGCAAAATTGAAGGCAACAGAGATAGAGGGCGACAACATGAGAAAATATTAGACAGTTTGACAACCTGGCACGGCAAGGAAATAACAACGACTTTGATACATAATACTGTGGACAGAGAGCTGTGGAGAGTCATGACCGCCTACGCCAGCCGGCATGGCACCTGATAATGATGATGACTCTGATCTCAGTGTGTTATATAACTTCACGAGTAACTTATGAATTCTCATAATGTGGCTACACAACTGTCACATTAGTACAAAAATGAACACCAACTGACGGTAGTGTCCCTGGTAACGAAAAAGCAGAAGAACTGGCAAAAACAGGAGGCAACTTCCAGCGGACCTGCGTACCTCAAAGCTTCAGTGAAATATCTGCTAAAACAATATATACGATTTCAGTGGATAGAACTAAAGGAAAACTATAGCCCCAGTAAGTCAAGACACCAACAAATATGTGTTCGCTGTTTATTACCCCAACGCATACAAGTATTAATGTTTACATTCAACGCGTATGTTGTTATTCAATATCGTGTGGCATTAATCCTCTAGTCTATGATTTTTATTTCGATGTTCATGAATGAGTTTCACGCAGGAAAAGGACGTCCACATTAATTTCATTTATATTGATAGCAGTGTGTAGTTGATAGTACCAGATGAAAGGTGGCATCCTTAGCAAGTTTATATTTAGTTGACATTCTTTCCAGGTTCATACCGTCAGATATAACCAATATAGACTTCTGTCTTAGGTTGAAAGAATCTTGCCTCAGTTAGAACCTGTAGTCCTCCATTTAACATACATACAAACAAGACAAAGCCAGAGGCAGACCATGTCAAAGATGGATCACAGAAATCAAAGAAGCCACAGAAACAAGCTTATAAACAGCGCACAAGAAGGTCATTTCCGGAGAACTCTTCCACCCCTGGCGCCGCATGGCAAACAAAGGCCACAGCGTATAGATAGATAGATAGATAGATAGATAGTTAGATAGATAGATAGATAGATAGATAGATAGATAGATAGATAGATAGATAGATAGACAAACCGGACAATATCCAAAAGAATAAATTCATTTGAAATGAATTGCTACAGAAAGATCCTACTAATATCACGGACAGAGAAAAAGGCGAACATTGAAGTTGTGAAATTACTGAAGTGAAATTACTGAAACTAAATGATGGGTGGCTTCAAAATACCATAATAGGAAGAAAGCTACAGTATTTTGGACACTTAAAGCGACATGATGGTATCGAAAGGCTGATTTTAGAGGGCAGAGTGCCTGTCAAGAGAAGAAGAGGAAAACCAAGAAGACGATGGACCAGCGACATGGAAGCATGTATGCACATGTCTCTGGCCAATGCAGGCCTGTTTGCCCATAACAGAGAGACGTTCAGAGTATCCACGACGAAGACAATGTTATGGAATGAATATGTCACTTGATATATACAAACAGAAAGTAGCCTTCTCTGAGGGCGCTTTGAATTCCACGATTATGGACTGAGTGAACCTGTTGCATATAATGTCACGTTTAGTTACTTTCTGATATTTCTTGCCCATCGTCGTCTTGGGCTACCTTTTCACGCTACCAGCCTCGAAAAGAAGCGTGAAAAAAAACAATGTCCTTCTTTGGCTAGTCTATCTGCAGCTTCATGTTCTTTGATGACTTAGTGTGAAGGTATCCACAGAATCATCACTCTCTGGAGAGCAGTACACAGCTGAACTAGAATCTAACTATGCCATATAAACTGTATTTAGTTCGGATCTGTGTGAGGTCAGTGCAGAGACTTAATATAAATATACATATATATCATCATTATCATCATGGGTTAGCATATCCTGAACAGGTTGTTGCAGTCATCACTGCCTTTCGAAACTTCTATCGATCTTGAGCGAGTCTTCTTGCTTCTGTTACATGTTCAGGTGGTCATTGTTGTCTTGCGTCCATCTTCTTGGTCTACATCTTGTTCGTCACACTATCATGATCCTCTCCATTATTGTCTTCTCTAGGTTGACATGACATTTCATATGACCAAAATATTGAAGTTTTCTGGAAAGAACCATGCTATTTAGCCAGTTTTATTTTACATTCAATTTTCTCAGGATGGCTACATTGGCGATCTTTTTGGTCCATGGTATTCTGAGGATCTTTCTGTAACATTTTGTTTCAAATGCTGCTATTTTATTTTTCACTTTGTTGGTGGTTATCCAGAATTCACACCTATATATTGCTACTTAGGACAGATGTTTCCTATTTTCAAAAACAAGCACGTGAACATCAATACTAAAACTGCATTATATAAAAGTATCATCATACAATCACTGTGCTACCAATGTCAAACGTGGACACTAACAACAAAAGTCAAATAAAATAAAGCAAAACTAGTTACAACAGAAATAACTTGTCTACGTAGAATTCTTGGAGTAACAATAAGAGACAGAATCAGAAATGAAAACATCAGAAGACTAGCAAACACAATGCTAATCCTGGATTACATCAGAAGACAACAGATTAAGCGGTTTTCACATGCTTCCATACAACCATCAGATAGTGCCCCTCAAAAAGCATTACTATACAGACACAATGGATACAAAGCCAGGAACAGACCCCACAAATGATGGCTTACAGAAATAAAAGAATCAAAGAAAACAAATATATACGAGAAACACAAAAGGCCATCTCCAGATAACTAGTCTATCCCGGACGCTGCAGGGCATAAAAGGGTATAAAGCGAAAAGAAAAAAAGATATTTCCACTGGGAATATGCAGGCTCTTAGGAATGTTAATTTTGTTGTTTTGCAGTAGCTCAATCATATATATATATATAAATATATATATATATATATATATATATATATATATATATATATATATATATATATATATATATATATATATATATATATATATATAACACACATATCAATTTGCTCTATATATATCCATTTCTACATGTACCGTTAAGCGTAGGTGTGTGTGTGTGTGTGTGGGGGGGGGGGTGATAAGAGTCTTCTGTATTTAGTCATTTGGGTCGCACTGACCATTGTCAGTCCGTGACTCTTTAGGGTTTCCTTGATTGTCTCAAGTCATCTAGTTTTTGGTTTTCCTAGTGCATTGCAGCCCGATCTACTACTGTTGTATGCAGGAAGGGCTGGTTACATTGATTCCATTCTCGTGATGTGGAAAACCATCTGATTTGCTGTCTCGCGATGAAGTCTTAACTTGAGATGGTATTTACCTCTTTCCTTATGTCTTCATTCCTCCATCGGTCTCTTCTGGTGGCATTTATCGCTTTCCGCAAACATCTCATTTCGCACACTGCAATCTTTTTCGCTAGTCTTTGTCAAGGGTCATGTTTGACATTGCTAATAGAGAGTTGCCAATTTGTTAACTATTTTTAAATAAAACTATTACACGGAGGTCATGGCTGACTGGATTACCAGAAATGCGACCTCCACTATTTTTATGATTAAACGCTCTGATGTAAGAAAACTGGACTTAACCCAAATAATGGCAACTATGATCATTCATATTGGTTGCGTGTATATTTGCATACATTCTGCGTGTACGTTTCTAACACTAGCATATTTAAATCACGTTCTCAATGTCGAACAACTAAATTTTGAGACTGGTTGTAGATAGCTGAGCGTTGTTTTTTTTCACATCTGGGGTGCTGAGATTAATTTTGCCAAATGTACCTTAATCTGGGGTTTTCCCATGAAAATCTTAGGAATTTAGCCAAATGACGGTTAAATCCTCACGAATGTAAAAAAAAAAAAAAAGTATCTCATGAAAAAGATAGAATTGCATATAAATATAGGAGAATGTCTATTTAAGCATCCTTGCATTCCTTCACAGAAAAACATGCAGCAACGATAATTTTTTTTTACCTACTGCCATGCCTTATTTATGTTGAATGATACAGACTGGGGTTATCTGGATTTTTTTACAGGACGAGACGGCATTATTTCTAAAACGTCACTGGTAACAATAAATGTAATAGCGGGTAGTCTTAGACATAACCAATTCACATGTAAAACATAAAGCAGTCCATAAAAGGACATGTAGTTGATTTTACAGTCTCATGCAGGAATGGAAAGAATGCATTGAATAATAACTTACCACACACTAGATGGGCCTTCAGATAACAACACGAAACAAAATAGTTCAAGACTGGATTGTAATTGTTTTGAAGGGCGGTGGAATATATGTACTAGCTGAATTTATGAAAGGCTCAGACATACAGGTCATAAGCAGGAAGTGGTTAGGGAATGTGTTGTTGATATTTTTAAGGGCAAAAATTGAATATTTGGTTACAGCAATGATGACGTTTCTATTTTGTTTGTAGTAGTATATGGCAATGTTGATGCTGACACAGCGGGAAAAAAGTAAAGCAAGCTAGATAGTATTAGCTTTTCAGGTTGGTGACCAGTGTGTAGTACGGTAACCAGTTATCTCGTACGTCTGGCATACTAGCGATATGTTTACAGAAGTCTAACGTTCAGTGTGTAGTACGGTAACCAGTTCCCCCTTACGTCTAGCAAACTAGCGATATGGTTACAGATGTCTAACGTTCAATGTGGAAGTGATAAAATCACGGAACGTATTAGTTATCACCGCTATAGTCGGATGTGTCCGACCACTGGCGCAAATAAAACGCCGACGCAACACATTTTCGTTCTCTGGACAACCTCTTGCCACAAATCTAGCGGATCAATGTCCCAGCAGGAATTTGAGAACTAAAGTAAAAGAAATATTAAGTTCACGGAGATGCAACATCCTACTCTTAGGTCGACTGTAGCAAACCCAACTTATGCATAGATAGATAGATGGATGGATGGATGGATGGATAGATAGATGGATAGATAGATAATGCTTCCTGTCGCTCTGAACATTTTTCAAATATAGTAAAAGTACAGTTCAGATGGCAAACTCGTTCATCTTCGACGTTTGCAAGCAAAAACAAATGTACGAGTCAGGGAGATTCTCTACACGAATTACTACGCTTTTGTAAGCTGGACCCGCAGATAGTATGCAGGACACTATATATCACTGGTTCCTAACCTTTGCAAGTGGTCTCCTTTTGGCAAAATTGTCATCCTTTGCCCCTTATTCATTAAAAAAGGTCCTTAATTCTTTTGTAATTGTTATAGCTTTTATTTACTAGCAAGTCTTATTATATTTTGCCTCTTGATTTCCATTGACATCGATGCTTCAAGACTCGGATAACTTTATAATTCTAAAATTGCCCACTTCCCTAAAAAGTCAAATCAGGGGGACGTTCGCCCAACGGTAACACGGCTCTAAATCGTTTTGCTGCAACCTGCGTGAATTTCAGCTTCACCATCAATACAAAGAAAACAGAGGTTATATTTCAATCTGCACTAAACAATCTATATTAGAATCATCATGTTAAGATCAAATAGGAAGAACATCAGACAGTCAATAGTTTCACATTTCTTTCTCAGGATGTAAATAAACAGCAGACTTGCGGAAGTTAGTGCCACATGTGGACGATTACACAAAAAATGTATGGGAAAAGAAGAGAAATACAGTGGAATCCCGTTATAACAACTTGACGCGGACTGACAAAATATGTATGCAATAACAGAAATTCGCTACATACAATATAGAATAAATATAATTGGGGATTTTGAAAAGTGTTGTTATATAGGAATATTTTTTTAATAAAAGAATACGCTACAGAGGAATTACACTGCAACATATGACAATCAACTTCATAGTTTACCACGAAGCAGCAATACCATCACTTCGTTATGCCTGTGAAACATGGAAAGTATATGTCAGGCATGTAAAGAGTCTGAACAATTTCAACTTAAGCGGCCAGAGTAAGATACTGAACAACTATTGGTGAGATAAAATACCATATAGTGTAATAGTAATAAAAACCACATCTCTAAGCATACACATGATGATGATGATGATGAAGGAAAATACCACGGAAATCTAGATATAATAAAGGCCATGGCCTGTGCTTGTAAAACTGAAGAAAGTGTCGGTTGTTTCTAAAAAATAGGCCGGAATTTCATGTGCAGCATTTACGAAGACCTTCTCTAAAACAGTCTTGCGTGTTATCTGACACAGTGTCATTCATCTTGGCTGATGCGAAGGATCATCGGCAACATTGCATATACTTCGTGTCGCCCTCCAACGAAAATCAAGAGAGAGTCAGATATGTTATGATAAGGGACGCTGTATTATACTAGTGCTCAAAATATCAAGAAGGACTTGTGTTCTAGTTATACTGGTGAGAATTGGGTCGACACGAGACATTCTTAAGGAGATATCCCTTAAGTGTGATGTGTTTCCAGTCCATGTATCTAGATGTCTGCACAGAAGTTCTAGACATGTCATTTAGTTCTTACGAAAGATCTTCATCTGAACAGCTAAAAGAAATTTTACCACTTAGACATTACACCGGATACAACCTTAAACACCGTCTGTCTTGTATTCAAGAGTACAGAATAGTGCAATTTCACGTTTAAATCATGCCAATTGTATAATAAACCAACGATGTGTAATATGGAGAGCACCAGATTGGCTTCTGAAAAGTATGAGGATCGAAGAAGAGATTTAAAGACAAGCTAAGACATCACTGATTCATTTCAATGTAGACATAAATTTGTGGGAGAGTTTGGCATAAGACAGATCTGACTGGCGTCACAACCTCAGGATTTGTGCAGAAGCTGCAGATAAACTCTGACAATTTCTATCTATCTATAATCCCGTAATCCATGAAGCTCGTAGGGGAACTACACTAGATGCATCAACACACAGAGACATCCAGCGATTACATCCAACGATGCTAACGTTAAGGGAAAAAATCATTGTCTTATCCAGTTCATGATATTGTCTGTCCATGCTTTTATTTAACCTTCTCTGCTTCTTCCACCTTCGACCTTTCAGACAAGTAACTGCTCAACAAACAAAAAACTTGCTAGAAGAAAGACAAGAGCTGATCAACATTACACACTCTTCCCATACATGTTAAGAGTGTGGAAGGAAATTTTAAGCAAAGATAAGACTCATTGGTCATAGATGGGCAGTCATTATCACCATCCTAGTTGAGCCCAAATGGCCATCGTCGACTACGACGGACAAACAAAATTTGTCATTCTTGCAAACGATCAGCAGACAAGATAACAGAACTGCAAAAAATAAGTTATTTACTAATAATTTTGTTACAACTTTATCCTGTATTTCATCCTCAAATGTTTAATTTCGCGTGTCTCTTTATCCTTCAATATTCTTTAGACCAGATCTCTAAACCGTTTGTGTTGACCATCCGTTGAAGTTATTACGGTTCTGTATAGAGTTTCTGTTTGCTGTTGGAGACAATTCGTTCTGTCATCGCTTGTGTTTGTTTGGACGACATCCGTCGACATTCATTCAAGCCCCCCCCCCTCTTTTCTCTTCACCATAGGAACATAGCATTCCGCTGTGTTGTTGTTCCCATGGCAGTTTGCATGTTTCATGTTTGCCTTGAATGTTACATAATTGTAATCCTCGTTTGTCCTATTACAGAGATGTTTGGACGTGTCGTCCTGTACAGCATTTATCGCAGCTGCTCTTCTCATATTTCTTTGTTTGCCTTCATGCAACACACATTGATATTTCTCATAAATTTAGCGGTAATATCAGCCTGCAACGCTCGACCATCGGCAACATACATCTCTAACATACAACTTATTGTCAATGAGTTACGAAAGTAACATTACAGCAATTCTAGGCCAAAATATATACCAGTGTTGCCAATTAATTGGAATTGTTCATGACCACCTTTGGCCATACGTAGTCGTATGGCTAGAACTCCGGTCTCAGAAGCCTGAGGTCCCGGGTTCACTCCATAGTTATGATAAGGCGTTTTGTCTTTCGGAGGTGCAATAAAACATTCTTTCCCTACACGTCGCGGCAACTTCTTTATTTTCATAGCTAAAAACCTTCCTGCTTTGTCTCCATGAAAACACGCAGTAAATAAAGTTGTTTTTATGTGACAAATATGATTAAGCACCTAAATTGCGTACCAAAACTAGTGGAACAAAAATAAAAAATTAAACAAGCTTTAATTCAATTGAATGCAATAAAGTCTTGGTTCTCTTAACTGCATCTACGAGATTATGGTACATGTTGTTTCTTGATTACATTTTGACAGCAGTTAGCAAGGGGAAAATACTATTCAACTAAGAACAACATTTTTGATGATATGACCAGCTGTTTCATTGTTTCATTAATTTAAACAGGAACAAATATAATATATAAATGAATTGTTCATTTGACAAAAAATACGTAAATAAATACATAAAATATATAAAAACATAACCATATATTTTATTAATATTAATATTATATTTTTTGTAACCAGTGGCATTTCAGTATGCCACAATTTGTTTATGAAACGCCAATGTGGCAACCGTAATGTATACACTTCATAAATAAAGTTTGCAAATGCTGGTTGGATATATATATGTTAGGCCAGAGTTGTGTATTGCAAAGGTGTGAATCACGCTCTAGTAGAATAGATTTGTGCACAACAAACGCTCAGATTACAGAGGTAGATAATCTGATCTGCTCAAGTTTCAAGTATTATCTCCGCATCGCTAGTCATGGATCAATTCTGTAATTTAAGGCGTGTTTATAACATCAACACATTGGCAACTATTTTGTGCAATGAAAGACTATTAATGCCGACCCGAATTCGAGTACTGAGATGTTATATCGAACCAATTCTTTTTTATGGATGTGAAGCGTGGACTGTAAACAAACAAAATTTAAAGCGAATTAGAGGCTACAGAAATGTGGTTTCTGAGAAGAATGATGAAAATACCATGGACAGCTAAGAAAACTAATGCAGATGTTCTCATTGATGCTGGCGTAAAAAGATCAATCATATCAAACATTAGGGGCAGACAGTCACGGTTTCTAGGGCAAGTGCTGAGAAGAATAAAGCTTGAACACTTGAAAGATCAAGGCGAGAAGAGATAGGGGACGACAAAGAGAAAAGTTACTATATGGACTTGTATTGTGGCACGGATGAAGCTCACCAACCGAGCTTATTAACACAAGAGACAAAGAGTCGTTGAGAAACATGATCGCATACGCCATTCGGCATGGCACTTGATTGATTGATATTGGCAACGTTTAGGTTATCATACATCACTGGCAGTTTGGTAACCAGTGTCTGGACTTCCAGTTCAAAGTGCAAGAAATATGACCACTGTCTTCTTTCCATGCATGTCGTAGGAGACGAATAAGGAAATTTGGAAGACAGGCTGACAACCTGTCACCTGTGAAAATATCATTATCACATCGTATCTCAATTTCATACTTTTGTCTTCTATCAAATAATCCCCATGTGAGACATGCCAGCGGACATTGCATCTTTACCCTTTTGTGGCAGACTCCTAAGTGATGCGGAATGCTGGATGTGACATCCCTGCTGATGGGTCAACAATTCTGATAGAAGAATGATGAGATAGTTGGCTTAGATGTGTGTTCTGTTTTCCTTACAGAACATGGTAATCCAGAGATATTGGCACACTGGAGTGTGTCTCTTGGTGGAAGAAACATGCATCCACAAATCTTCTTTACACATTCATGCCTTTGATACAACCGTACATGAGTCCGGGTGTCACCTCAGTTATAGAACTCAGAACCTGGGTTTTTGTCAGTAAGGCTATTGGCCTGTCAATAGCTACCTGCTCACATCTAAAGGGATTATTTCATCATTGTCAGATATCACTAAATCTCAGATATTTATATGGAAAACCTCGATGATCAGATACAACCGACCAGGAATTAGTGTCACTGGGAGAGATGGCAAAGACATGACATCTATGTAATAGATAAGACGGTATGACGGATGTCAAGACAATACCTGATCATGTTCATACAGTCAAAATGATTGACGATGACAAGCGATATATGTTTGGGAGGCTGACATAAATAGGACATTTGTTTGTCTTAGACTAATATAACGAAGAATGTCTGAGGGCTGAAACAAAGTGACAATTATGAGGCTGCTATAACGGATCATGTCTGAGGCTGATATAACGCAGCATGTTTGAGGCTGAAAAAAATGACCAAGTCTGATGCTGATATAATAGAGCATGTCTGAGGCTAACAGTTAACACAACACATGTTTTTACAAGACTCTGGCACAACACAGGTTTGTATATGAGATTGACACACCAATGTATTATTGAACGTGAGACGAACATAACACTGAGTTGTTTCACAGTAAGCGGGCACGATGCAAGGTTGTTTTACAGCGGGCTGATACAACACTCAGTTGTTTCACAGAGGGCTGTTACAATACTGAGTTGTTTCACTGAGGGCTGACACTTGAATTGTTTCACAGAGGGCTGACACAATAGTGAGTTGTTTCACAGTAAGTGGACATGATGCAAGGTTGTTTCACAGAGGGCTGACACAAAGCTGGCCATGTCTGCGGCTGAGAGAACACATAACATATCTGAGGCTGAGACAACAAATAACATATCTGAGGCTGAGACAACACATAACATATCAGAGGCTCAGACAACACATAACATATCTGAGGCTGAGACAACACATAACATATCCTAGAATGACATACAACATAACATTTTGAGGTTGGAATAACAGATAATATATCTGAGGATGAGACAACACGTAATATATTCCAAGGATGAGACAAAACATAACATGTCTGAGGGATAACAGAACACCAGACACGCCTGGAACTGCAGACATAGAACATGTCTGAGGGATAACAGAACACAAGACACGTCTGGGACTGGCATGGGACTGGGTATGACACTGATAAAACAATGTTACACATCTGAGGATAACACAACATCAAATACAAACCTCGCCGTCATCGTTTGAGAAATCCAACAACAGATCTGTATTTGTTACATGCGACGAACGAACAGATTCGTATGACTGCTCAAACGGATCAAAATCATCAAAAACACCGCGAGAGCTGGTCTTGTGAGTTGTCATCGTGGTTTCACCAAACTCTCCTAGGAGGTCATCCAAATGTGACGACGACATGGCTGCTTCTTATAATATGCAGCAGTGGTTAAACTGTGATGATGTACAACACACAGGGTTTCCACACAAACTGTAAAACAGAAACCAAAACAAAAGATATTCTTACTACAAATATATATATTAAATCAATGCTCGCAATTAACTCAAAAAGGCTTTTCTAAAATCATCATGTGACATATTCTTTCCGGAACGTGGTCTTCTTTATTGATTCTCTGAACTCTCTGCGATTCTCGGCGTGGACATGATGCAGCTAAGAGACATATTTAAGCAATGTGGTATATCATTGCAACATCATCGCCTTGGTATTTTTGGTATTACCAACTCTTCCCCTATTACCGTTAATTCTGCCTCCATCTAGTAATGTTTCCATGCTGTTATGTTTCTTTATATGACCCACACACAAAAAAGACACAGCTAGCTTGTTTTTAAGGAGCCAGCCCTCTTCGACGTTTATTTGTCTTAACACTTAAAATTAAATCCACAAAAAAATCAAAATAGTAGAGGACTGACTTCATTGTACTCGGGGTACCCCAAACGTACTCCATCCCTCTCCATTAATCGTCACAACTCGCCCGTGTGTGGCCAGGGCCCGAAAGGGGAGCAAAGAATAGCAACACTGTTTACCTTCCATGCATGTCGTAAAAGGCGACTAAGGAGGTTATGGGAGGGAGTTGGCTGCCCCATCCCATATAGGGGCAGTGACTCAAAGCCATGCTGAAGGATGTGTCAGGCCGAAAGGCGCAGATATTGCAGCAATGATGTAAACCATGACACAACGCATTCCGTTCTCCGGACTACTTCCTGCTAATCTGCAAGAGTTTGAGAACGAACACAGAAGAAGAAGAAGAATCGTCACAACTGCCTAGAGTACCACTTATATCACGTAATTCCGGAGCTTCAAGCGATAATCCCCCTTGATCTCTGACTGTAACAACAAAACATAAATGAAATAGTCTCAGCGTTGGCACTTGGCCTACGGTCTCATATTTAATATATATATATATATATAATTTGAAGAATGCATATTGACTTCATTATCAACTTCTAGTTAAATATAATCTCACACTTCATTCCTTCCGAATTGAGATCAGTTTATAAAAAATTCAAAACTTAACTGAAAATAAACAAAAACAGTATTATAACCTAAACCTATGTCTGCGTGGTATCCGTCAAGAACGAGTCACATGACTGTCAGTTATCGATCTTGCATGAGACCAGATTAACAGAAATGTGTAGTTTTTTTTTTCCACCCTCCTTGCACAGAACTGGAGACATTCATGCGTGACACAATCTTGAATTCAGAAACAAGAAATTAGAAATTGAACATAGATTTCAGAAGAAATATCTACGTGGTGAAGTAGTGGCAGTTATATAAATTCAAGTCTGAAAAGACGTGTATTTCTGAATATATAAGACTGCAGCGAACGCCACAGAATGAAACTTATCAACGACACTAGACAACAGGGTTGCCAACTCGTTGGAATATTCATGGCCACATTTTTGATAAAATACCAAATTTTAGGTGGGAAAAAGGACCCATTTTAGGTTTAACAAATAACAGTACATAATAAACACATTGTAAAAAAAATATTTCCTTGGAAACGATACAATGAGGTATGGAGATATGAAATTAAAAACCTTTAATTCTTATGTTTCTTTTCCGTTCTCAAACTCCTGCAGAGTAGCATGATGTAGTCCGGAGAACCGAATGCTTTGTGTCATGGTTTAAAACTGTGCAGCACCTTTTGAACTGACACATTCGACTTCAGCATGGCTTCTGGTTCACTTTAACCCTATATGGATTTAACATCCAACTCCACATTATAACCGTCTTAGTCGCCTACTACAACATGCATGGTTGGTAAACTAGTATAGCTATTCATTCCTCCCCTTTGGGACCCTACAACAGAAGGGCGGTGTTAGTTTTAATAATTGAACTGCACATAGAAGATTAAGTAGCATTTTGTCTCTTGGAGAAGAGTTGGTTAGCGGGTTCGCCAATATTCAAACATCCATCAATCTGCATGGCTACAAAACTACAATTGATAAACAGTAAAAAGTAAAGTAACCCATAGCATTTATTAATGTCGTAGGGGTGTGAGATGTTAGCGATCTCACATTATAGTGGCTCTGCAAATGAGGGCGGTAGCCATCTCCTTTCCTTCGCAGTCTTTACTTCCCGGATTAATCCGGTACCCATTTTAAAGCTGGGTCGACCCGGGAGCCGTTGCGATCTGAAATGAACCCTGGGGAATGAACCCAGGATGACTCATATGTGAAGCCAGTGCGCTAACCACTGCGTACGCGGCTCCCGTTGATAAACACTTTTTCATACCAACTATGCGTTACCAATGCCTAACATGGCGTCCTTGACAGGGGCACTAGCGAAAAATATCACACTGTGTTAAATGACATGCTTGAGGAAAGTTATAAATATCTCCTGAAGAGACAGACAGAGAAATGAAGACACCAGGAAAAAAATTAAGATCATCTCAAGTCAAGACTGATGACTTATTATCAAGATAAAATTGTTCAACTCCTGCATGATCCCTGTACTAACTTACAGATGCGAAAGCTGGAAATTCACTCAAGCCATAGACAAAATATTCAATAATTTGGAGAATAAATGTCTACGAAAAATCCTGAACATAGATTTGGAAAAACTTTGTCACAAACGAATCAATAAGAGATATATCGAAGCAAGAATATGTGTCAGCTATTATTAGAAGAAGACGTTGGCGTTAGGATATGTGCTTAGATCAGACGATAACAGATTTAACCGCCAAGCTTTGTTATGGTCTGAGACAGGAAATCGAAAACGAGGAAGACACAGAACAACACTACGGAGAACAATAAGGAACGAGGCAACGGAAATGGGTATTAATACCACCCAAGAACTACAACAGCTTGCAGAGAATAGCACGGCATGTAGAAACATGTCTTCTGCCCTATGTGCCACTCTTGGCACCAAAGGAACTAACTACCTAGTAAAAACTACACCGAGAACAGTGCCATAGATACATTGCCCATAAGTCGGGGATGTGGAGTGGGTTAACCTTAAAAAATATCAATCGTGCATATTTCTCTGTTTAATGAGAAATCGCTATTTTGAGGGGGGAGGGGTTACCGACATATTGGCCAAGTTTCTAAGGTTCTGGTTTGGAACCCGTGCCCTCCCCCCCCCATTTGATTATTTCCCTTCGCTATGTTTATCAGTTTATGTTTACAATTTATTAATTTAAATAAAAATTTACTAGATTCATTCGGATTCCGTTGGGAAGAAATTTATTGAGCTGTCTACCCTGATATGCCTAACATTGCCATCCCAGCTCACCATATAGGAACAAAAGCGAGTATGACATCTTACAGTCCATAACCAATTCATCGAATACAGTCCATAGCCAATATTTTAATAAATGAATAAATGTGAATGCCGCAGTGAAAGGGTGGTTCTCCGTCCATCTTCGTTGACGAAAACCATTGCAACCACGCTAGATGTCGGTTCATTTTAGCGACGTTGATAAGATTGACGTCCACACAAGAAAACCAAGTTTACTATTGAGATTCCTCTTCCAGTTTGAGCAGCATTCTGAATCCATCTTGTTTCGATATCACCCATTAATTGATACGACTGTGCTAGTCTATTGTGTTAACGAAAAAATCGATAGATTCAAATAATTTCTCTTTCGCATGTAGCATTTGCTGCGTGTGCTTTTCGAACGTCTATTGCTTGAGTACTGTCCAAAATATACAACTGAGCAAACTGTGAAACTTTGTTGTATGGTAGTTGTATATGAGAAATTCCATAAGTTTGTCCATGAACTTTTAAAACATATGAACTTCGATCTTGAGAAGTTTTGCTCCCATTGACGTGAAAGAAAAAACACTATTATAAGAGCGAATATTCTCGCAAAAAATGTGTGTATTTAGGGTGTGTATTATTAGAGAGCATCAAGGGCAGGAATTCGGGATACTCCACATTATTACCATGGATGTGTTGTGGCTTTCGGAGCATGATCTTTCCCCTTCGGCAACAACTTGTAAACTTTCCGTCGTTAGGTTCGTCTGAAAAATGTTTTCCATCACAAAACTGACATATAATATCGACATTTCCACAGTTATATGCAGCAACACAATCCTCAGCATAATTTGCTGCTTCCTTTGAAATTGATTGACTTCGACGCATTTGTGACAATGAGTGAGACTCGGCACCTGTATCTCTATGTCTCTACGTTTACTCAACAGCCTCGTGCTGTCTGTGACGATGTTGGTATTCTCTATTCATAGCTTGTCGATTTCATCTTTGCGCCGGTGACTAGCTTAGCTCGACGCCGATGCAAATCAGCATCCTTAGCAAGTCGTGTTTGTCTTTGTTGAAGGGTTTAATAATCAATTCTTTGCATCTCTCTCTCAATTCAATGTCTATGCTCTGCAGCATTTGCGGCACGAATCCGAACGAGTGACTCTTGACTTTGAAGACTCAAACATCTAGCTTTTCGCTCTTTTTTAATTTATTGACGCTTTCTTGCGATTAGATCATCTTCATCCATCATTTAAAACAAATTATATGTATATTTTGAATATATTATATTTTAGATAACTTTAACCAAAAGCCGATACAGAAACACCATCGAGTCGAATGGCTGTTGGAACAGAGGGCAGAGCACTTATGGGAATGCCTCACGTGACGTGATGCCAATTTCTAATCAAGAATCAAGAATTTCAGTTTTTGTGTCTGTCCTTATCTTGACAAAGAACTTGTGGTTTAAACGTTGAATATGTGTATTCATCCTATTTGTAAATTAAAAGCTAACGATTCGTTCATTTTTTTTCAAAACATTTCTTTTATTTATGTGATAGACAGTTTGACTGCATATTTCCTTCATGTTCACCTGGAACTAAAAGGCGGTTGTCAGTGGGACGCCGACAACCCAAGTTGTACTAGCGATACGACTTGATGAAATAGTCGCTCCTCAAAGTTCAACATTAGTAGAACATCAATGACATGAAGAGGTAACATTTAATGTTCATAATTTCGTAACATTTATTGGTTGATTCTTGATTAGGAACAAACGTCACAGCACTGGGGGGGGGGGCATTCCCATATATGCTCTGCTTGCCGTTCCGTCAGCCATCTAAAAGTGTATAAGCTCAGTGTCCCAGTCAGTTGCTGATTATGCGTAATTCTGATCTTTCCGGAGAGGGGGCACTTTCTACCATCACCTCTAGTCACTCCCATTTCTACCATTCTCTGAATGTGTACATTTTCACGTTCGACTTCCTCCTCGTCTTCTCGTTGGTTATCCATGACTTCTCTAATCATTTTGCTCTAATTTATTGGTTACATTGTGACAGCAGTTATGATGAAAACATTACTTTCTCGCGCCACCGGACCTTTCATAATTTTGTTACATGTAAAAAAATATATTGATACATAGTCCGCCCTTATATTGAAAGGAAAGTAAATATTAGCAAAACTGTAACGTGTCATGCGTGTAGTGACAAAGGAGGTTTGGAGTGAGCTGCCCTATCAAAAAAGTCAGACAAAAAACAATACTGAAGTTGAATGTCAGAGTGAAATGCGCAGATATCGCAGCCAAATTGCTAGCCATTGTATATAAGGTACTCCGTTCTCTATCCTACATCCCGCTAATCAGTATACGTATGAGAATAATAACGCAGAATAATAATAATAATAATAATATATTTCATAGCGCCCGTGTGGCCCCGAGGCCCGAAAGGGGAGCAAAGAATAGCAACACTGTTTACCTTCCATGCATGTTGTAAGAGGCGACTAAGGAGGTTATGGGATAGGGTTGGCTGTCGCATCTCATATAGGGTCAGTGACCCAAAGCCGTGCTGAAGTCGGATGTGTCAGGCCGAAAGGCGCAGATATCGCAGCAATGCTGTAAAACATGACACAATGCATTCCGTTCTCCGGACTACATCCTGCTAATCTGCAGGAGTTTGAGAACGAACGCAGAAGAAGAAGAATATATTTCATAGTCAGTGAAATTTAAAAAAGGCCATATTTTGCATTAAAATGGAACATAATGGCAACCATGCTATAAAAAAGACGTGACCTTGACATTCGAACACGTCACTGATAAATGTTTCATGTTAAAATCCAACACACCGAACCAGCCCTAATTTCTGTCTTGGCATCGACTCCCTCCCTCTCAGAACAAGACATCGTTTCTGTCTCACAACTGCTCCCGTGAAGACAGCAAACAGTGAGGTACTCATCCAGATAAGGGGACAGATTACCCTTATTGATCGCAGCTGCGTGGAGAGACGAGACGGAACAGGGCGTGGTAATAGACGTTAATGAGAAGAAATGGACGAGTGTCACAGAGAAATGATAGAATACGGGAGTCATGAGTTGTCTCTGATTTCCCCCACATTCTTCTTCTTCTTCTTCTTCATGACCACATCGATCTCTCTTATAAATGTGAAAATCTGTCTCACGTTTGTCACATCCACATATAGTTCTGTCTCATGTTTGTCACATCCACATACAGGACTGTTTCATGTTTGTCACATCCACATAAGGACTGTTTCATGTTTGTCACATCCACATACAGGACTGTTTCATGTTTGTCACATCCACATACAGGACTGTTTCATGTTTGTCACATTCACATACAGGACTGTTTCATGTTTGTCACATCCACATACAGTTCTGTCTCATGTTTGTCACATCCACATACAGTTCTGTCTCATGTTTGTCACATTCACATACAGGACTGTTTCATGTTTGTCACATCCACATACAGTTCTGTCTCATGTTTGTCACATTCACATACAGGACTGTTTCATGTTTGTCACATCCACATACAGTTCTGTCTCATGTTTGTCACATTCACATACAGGACTGTTTCATGTTTGTCACATCCACATACAGTTCTGTCTCATGTTTGTCACATTCACATACAGGACTGTTTCATGTTTGTCACATTCACATACAGGACTGTTTCATGTTTGTCACATCCACATACAGTTCTGTCTCATGTTTGTCACATTCACATACAGTTCTGTCTCATGTTTGTCACATCCAAATACAGTTCTGTCTCATGTTTGTCACATCCACATATAGTTGTCTCATGTTTGTCACATTCACATACAGTTTATTTTTTCTTTCAGGTCGGACGTGGAGGTGTCATTATCTCTGTTTCATTTCTTTCAAGAAGATGACAGTTTAGAGCACATGTCTGCCTGATCCACTTTCATCACATATTACACATGATAGTTTGAGTCTACAGTGCCCAATTATAAAACGGAAGATTATAACATGACCTCTTCTTGGCAGTGAGTAGTACCACGGACATCTACACATACATAAGGTCGCCAAACGGGCTTGTAAAACGTCACAGAAATAGTCGGTTGTTAGCAAAAATAGCCCGGATTTCATGTAAAATATTTGCCGAGTTCTTCTCCAGAACAGCCATGCGTGTTATCTCACACAGAGTCACTCATCTTGGCTGACTCGACGGGTCATTGTTCATTTTGTGTCGCGAGCCGAAGAAAAACACGGAAAAGATCGGATATATTAAGATAACATGGAAAATATCGGATATACTAAGATAACACGGAAAAGATAGGATATTTAAGATAGCACGGAAAAGATCGGATATATTAAGATAGCACCGAAAAGATCGGATATATTAAGATAGCACGGAAAAGATCAGATATATTAAGATAGCACAGAAAAGATAGGATATATTAAGATAGCACGGAAAAGATCGATATTAAGATACGTATCGCAGCTTGAGATCAGAGCCAGAAACTATCAAGATTAGTAACGCTGCATGAGATCAGAGTTAGAAACTATCAAGACAAGTAACGCTGCATGAGATCAGAGTCAGAAACTATCAAGATTAGTAACGCTGCATGAGATCAGAGTTAGAAACTATCAAGACAAGTAACGCTGCATGAGATCAGAGTCAGAAACTATCAAGATTAGTAACGCTGCATGAGATCAGAGTTAGAAAATATCAAGACAAGTAACGCTGCATGAGATCAGAGTCAGAAACTATCAAGACAAGTAACGCTGCATGAGATCAGAGTCAGAAACTATCAAGACAAGTAACGCTACATGAGATCAGAGTCAGAAACTATCAAGACAAGTAACGCTACATGAGATCAGAGTTAGAAAATATCAAGACAAGTAACGCTACATGAGATCAGAGTCAGAAACTATCAAGACAAGTAACGCTACATGAGATCAGAGTCAGAAACTATCAAGACAAGTAACGCTACATGAGATCAGAGTCAGAAACTATCAAGATTAGTAACGCTGCATGAGATCAGAGTTAGAAACTATCAAGATTAGTAACGCTGCATGAGATCAGAGTCAGAAACTATCAAGACAAGTAACGCTGCATGAGATCAGAGTCAGAAACTATCAAGACAAGTAACGCTGCATGAGATCAGAGTCAGAAACTGTTCAGAAGAAATACTTGTTTTCTAGCTTATACTAGTTAGAATTGTGTCAACACAGAAATCCTAAAATAAATATCCCTTATGTATGATGCATTTCTAAGTCCTTGTGTCTAGACGTCTGTGTTAGTACGTGACTATCACAACATATTCAGTAAAATTCTCTTAACCATTTGCTCTGATACTGTTCTTTATTGGCATCTTTATTTCATTATATGGTACTTTCTTTCACTACCATGGTGTCTCTATGTACGATTTGTTGGCTGTGGTCTTGTGTTTGTCCTGATGAAGGATATTTAGACGAAATATTGTCTATCTGTGTCTCGTTGTTATGTTGTTTTATTGATTTATGTTGGTAACACTAATATATTTTTGTTCGTTTTGATATATCATCACCATCCAGTGCCATGCCGACTGGCGTAGGTGGTCATGGCTCTCCACAGCTCTGTCAAAAGTGTTATGTATCAAGGTCGTTGTTGTTTCCTTGCCGTGCCAGGTTGTCAAACTGTCTAATATTTTCTCAAGTTGTCGCACTCTGTCTCTGTTGCCTTCAATTTTGCCTGTTGTGACTATGTTCTCCAAATCTGCCTGTCTCATGAAGTGGCCAAAAAAGGAAGATTGCCTTTTTCTTATATTGTTAAGGTCCGTTTCGCATTTGACTCTTTCAACACCTCTACATTAGTTTTTATGGCAGTCCATGGTATTCTCAGCATTCTTCTGTAGAACCAGATCTCTGTTGCTTCTAATTTCCCACTTTCCAGTTTTAATATTTATTATATAATAAATATAATAGCACTAATATTTTGATATATAGGGAAAGATTTACTCAAAATATATTCAATCTAAAGAAAGAAACTCAAATTCGTCGCCGGACTTGTGTAGAACGTGTTCTATTGTCCAAACAGTCTCCATATTTTGTCTGACAGAAAACGAGCTCTGGTGGTCTCTGACTTAATGCAAAGACCCCGATTTCTTCTTTATCGTCTGCGTTCGCTCTCTTAAACCAACACGATTGTTCGTGTGATTTCCGCCGGGAAGCGTAAAGTATGTTGTGCTACCATTTGATTTTACGCATGTGACCTAGCATATTCGTCTTCGGCATACCTTTAATTCGAGTGGGCATCCAAAGCCTGTGACACTGTCGTCAGGCGACAAAAGTGTATCGACTCTACGCCCTAACAGTTTATCACTCACTGTGCCCTTGGACTTCTTTGGACAAAACATGTCCCTGGGTGACAGTCTCTGAGGAGTTGGTAATCAGGGATTTGGACTTGGGTCGACGACGTCTATCTCGCACGAGATGTTCTGCTGCCAGTGAATTCATCTCGCGTAATTAGACCTATTATGCATGTTATTCAACAAAATGTGTCCAACAAGCCACAAGTAAATATATAAAACAAGTCTAATGATATATATGATACTAAACCGGTTTCAGAAGACGCTGAACAAATTGACTTTATGCATTGGTAGGCAAGACACGATCAAGACTGCACTTTAGCGACACATGATATTGCAACACGCAGGTAAAGGTTTATTTTTTTTCTTCAAAAGTAGCCCGCCACTAAAAGACAACTGTAAATATAGCAAGATTATGTATAATATGAAATGTTATATCTGTGCATATAAGTACAGTGATATATCCCGTCGTCTTACGGGGTAAAGTGTATTTCGTATCTCAACTTTACGTCCGAAGTATTGTGGATCCTACCAAATCCTAATTTTCGATTCTTCATGTACTAGGTAAAGGTAGGTCCTAGGTCAGAAACCTGACATCGGAGTCGAAGTTAATTCTTCGTGTACTAAGCCACAGCGACTATTATGTGAAGTGGCCAGTTCTCTTCCTTGATGTATTTACCTTCCCTAACTCATGCGCCAGATGCTTATTTACAACATGGTCGACTGGAGGATCGGTCGTGCTTAGCGAGAAATCGCATATCTGTATTTACTTTTTTCTTTAGTTGGTGTCCGGACGCAGTTTTGAACCTGGCACGGTGTAAACCGGAAATGGTAAGCAAATCACTATCAATTAGGCGTCCGCGTTCCTCTCAGCTACCATTCTCAAACTCCCGCATATTAACCGGATGTACTCCGTAGAACACAATGCGGCACGTAATGGTTTACCGCTTTACTGAATTTTCTGCATTTTTGGACCTGACACGTTCGACTTCAGGGTCAATGACCATATATAGGACTGGATCACCTGTGTGTTGCCAGGGGCCTGAAAGGAGAGCAAAAAAATAGCAACGTCGTTTACCTTCAATGCATGTCATAAGAGAACTAAGGAGGTTATGGGGTGGAGTTGGCTGTCCCATTGCATATAGAATATCAGCCTAAGAATTCCCCATCAGTCACTAAATTGGGTACCACCGTGAGTAAGAAGAAGAAGGAGACCTAGAGAAACACTACGAAGAACCATTAATAGAGAAGGCATGTCAATGAACCTAAACAACACGCAACAATTGAAAGACCTGGCAACACAAAGACAGAAATGGAAAGCTATGGTTTCTGCCCTATGCGCCGCCTATGACCCTCGAGGAACATAACATAATATTGCATATACGGTTAAAGTGATACAAAAGCCATGCTGATATTTGATGTGTCATGCAGAAAGGCGTAAATATCAACGTCGCGAGCGCACGTATTTACACACAACAATATATATATATATATATATATATATATATATATATATATATATATATATATATATATATATCCCCTATGTCACCATTACTATTCAATATCGCAATTGACTGGGCTATGAGAAAAAGCACACCCAACACAAATTTAGGGATCAAATGGATAAATAAAACAACATTAGAAGACCTGGATTTTGCCGATGATCTTGCACTATTGAGTGAAAACCATCAAGATGCACAAACAAAAACTGATAGATTAAAACTCATTGCACGACAAATAGGTCTCCAAATCAATTCATCAAAAACAAAAATTATGGACTTCACCAATTCACCTAACGAAATTACTTTAAATGGACAACAACATGAAAAGTACAGAAATTCTCCTATCTAGGAAGCAAATTAACACTCGACGGTGATGTCATGACAGAAATTACAACTCGCATTGCCCTAGCATCAAGTGCATTTAAGAGACTGTCTAATATCTGGAGGTCAAAGTCATTCAGCACATGCACGAAAATGCGTTTATTTAATTCCTGCGTTATTCCGGTGCTATCATATTGATGTGAGAGCTGGAAAAGCTCTTTATCTTCAGAAAAGAAATTACTGAGTTTCGAGAACAAATGTCTTCGTAGGATAACTAACACCCATTGGAGTGAATTCAAATCGAATGATAAAATCAGAGAAGAGACACATCAAAATTTCATCACAGATGTTATCAGAAAACGCCGTTGGTCCTACATCGGGCATGTCCTACGCGCAGACACCAACAGAATACACCACCAATCTCTTGAATGGATACCTACAGGCAAAAGAGCAAGGGGTAGACCAAAAGAAATACTCAGAAGAACAATACTTAGAGAAAGTAAAACAACCAATATTCATACTATTCAAGAACTGCACAGAATAGCTTTGAACAGACAGAATTGGAGAGATCTGACCTCTATCCTATGCGCTAACTTCAGCGCAAAAGGAAAATGAATGAATGAATGAATATATATATATATATATATACTTTTTTGCAGACAATCCCACTAATGGAAACAGTATAGATAAAAAGTAATCGTAAACCAAAAGTAGGATATCTAAAAAATAATGTTTAATGTGGCATTCGTCACCGGTAAAAAATCTTCTTCCGGTACAGTCGGTTAGAAAGCCGGATTACCAAGGATAAACGAAGATCCTTATCTTGTTCACATCATAAAGAGAAATCAAATAGGACTTCGACACAGCCAGGTTTTTCAAAATCGATAAGCTATTTATTAGTATCGCACATTTACCACCGCAGAAATAATGAGGTCTGAAACACTGTCTGGGATAAGCATCATATTTTAACGCTGCTTTTTCAGATAATGTCTTCTCATTCTAGTGTGGCTCTGACCAACGTGGGGGATCATGGCCCAGCACAGATTTTTTTTTCAAATCACAATTGTTTTCTTGAAAATACGTTAATCATCTATTATCGTAATCACGTTAATTACAGCTCTATTCTTGTAATCACGTTAATTGCATCTCTATTCATGTAATCACGTTAAGTGCATCTCTATTTTTGTAATCACGTTAACTACAGCTCTATTCTTGTAATCACGTTAATTACATCTGGTTTTTGTAACGTTAATTACATAATTATTCTTATAATAACGTTAACTACAGCTCTATTCTTGTAATCACGTTAATTGCATCACTATTCTTATAATAACGTTAATTACATCATTATTCTTATAACGTTAATTACATCACTATTCGTATAATAACGTTAATTACATCATTATTCTTATAATAACGTTAATTGCATCACTATTCTTATAATAACGTTAATTGCATCACTATTCTTATAATAACGTTAATTGCATCATTATTCTTGAATTAATTCGTTAATTACATCTGTATAATTTTAAAAAAATGTTAATACCGCGTTTTTACCGCCCGAGAGTTGAAGGGAATTTTCTAGTGCCATGTGTGTAAAGAGTGCTATCGCCACGTCATATGTTCAGGGTGAGTTTTTTTTAATTCACTCTCGGAAAGAAAAAAAAATATCCAGTCTAACTCTGTGCACAAACTATCGGGTATGAGACAAAGGTATCTCAGGTTGTTTATTATTTTTCCATTGATCTTGGTACTTTTAGCTATTCATATTCTCCTTTCAACTTCTGTTTCACATCTGCCATCATTTGTGACTATGTGTCCAAGATATTGATAATGTTTTACTTGTTGTAGTTTTTCTCCATGTATGTTTATGTTTACCTCCTGTTCTTCTGTGTCTTTGCTGATTATCATCGATTTTGTTTTTTGGATATTTATATCCAGTCCATATTCATTACTTGATTTATTGACTTGATCTATTAGTCTTTGTAGTTCATGTTCACTTTCCGCTAAAAGAACAGTGTCATCTGCATATCTAAGGTTGTTTATTATTTTCCTATTGACTTATAGTCTTGGCATTTCTTCTATGTTTTTAAAGATATTCTCTGTGTAGATATTAAATAGGCTTGGTGATAAAATGCATCCTTGTCTTACCCCTCTTTTTATTTCTATGTATGGAGAGTAGCTGTTTTCACACCTTATTGATGCAGTTTGTCCCCAATATATATTTCTAATCAGTCTGTCTTTTCCATCTATGCCTATTTCTTTAAGACATTTGATTTATCTCACCTCTCGGCCTTGAGTCACGATACTGTTCTTGTAATCACTTTGATTACATCTGTATTCTTGCAATCACGTTAATTACATTTTTATTTTTGTAATTACGTTAATTAAATATCAATTCTTGTAATCACTTTAATGACATCTCTAAGAACGATGCTTTCTTGCCATGATGTTTTGTACCGTTAAAAATAGCATACCGCAATGTGCACAAAACTTAATAAAACCAGTACATACACAGTTGAAATATATGTGATCTGAATCATCATCAAGTGCCGTCTCCGAAACGAAGGTTGGCTGCAACGTATCTCCAACATCTCATGTCTCTTGTCTTGGTGGTGCACTCTGATAGAATATACCATGTTCATCGTGTGATGATACTCTCCCACTTGTATCTTTGCCTACCTCTTGCTCGTTTCCCTTTGACTTTACCCTCAAGTAGGGTCTTCAATAAGGTGTCATGTCTTTTAATGTGTCCAAAGTATTTTATTTGCCTGATCTTTATTTCTCTTAGTGTTTTTTCTTCATATAAAGTGTTTTTATCACCTCTTTATTTGTTTTCTTCTCTTTCCATGATGTTCTCCCTATCCTTCTATATACCCACATTTCAAAGGCATCAATTTTGTCTTCTAATTGTTTATTTAGTGTCCATGTTTCTGAGCCATACATTAATATGGAATAGATGTAGCATTTTATAATTCTCATTTTTAACTTGTTTGTAATTTGTTTAGATGTTAATATTTTCCTCATGTCATTGAATGTACTTTTAGCCATTCCTATTCTCCTTTTAACTTCTGTTTCACATCTGCCATCATTTGTGACTATGTGTCCAAGATATTGATACTGTTTTACTTGTTGTAGTTTCTCTCCATGTATGTTTATGTTTGGCTCTTGTTCTTCTGTGTCTTTGCCGGTTATCATAGTTTTTGTTTTTTGGATGTGTATAACCATTCCATATTCATTACTTGAATGATTGAGTTAATCTATTAGTCTTTGTAGTTCATGTTCACTTTCTGCTAAAAGAACAGTGCCATCTGCATATCTAAGGTTGTTTATTATTTTCCCATTGATCTTGAGTCCTGGTATTTCTTCAATATTTTTAAAGATATTCTCTGTGTAGATATTAAATAGGCTCGGTGATAAAATGCATCCTTGTCTTACCCCTCTTTTTATTTCTATGTATGATGAGTATCTGTTTTCACACCTTATTGATGCAGTTTGTTCCCAATATATATTTCTAATCAGTCTGATGTCTTTTCCATCTATGCCTATTTCTTGAAGACATTTGATTAATTTTTCATGTTGGACTCTGTCAAATGCCTTGCTGTAGTCTTATAAATTACCAAAATAGACAATGATGCCACGGACGTAGTATCAACCCAGGTGACAATGCTATTAGTAAGTTATCAACCCAGGTGACAATGCTATTAGTAAATTACTAACACCAGTAATGATATCGAAATTAAATTACTCATACTCGTGATACTCGTGCAAGAGTCTTATATTGATCCAATTCTTCTTTATGGATGTGAAGAATGGACAGTAAACAAATGCGCTCAAAGTGAGCTAGTAGCCACTGAGATGTAGTTTTTGAGAATAATAACAATTCAATGGACAGCTAAGATAACTAATGTAGAAGTCCTCAAAGATGTTTGAGTAAAAAACAAACAAAACAAATTATAGCAAAAATTAGAAGCGGACAGTCAAGATTTTTAGGGTATGTTATGAGAAAAAATAAAACTTTCTCATTTAGTAACCACCGGAAGGATAGAGGGGAAAAGAAAAAGATGGCAAAGAGAGACATTTCTGGATGCAGGGCCGGATTTAGACTAAGCTATTTGAGATATGGGGCCCTAAGCTATTTGAGATATGGCGCCCTAAGCTATTTGAGATATGGGGGCCCTTTAACAAATAAAAACTATATATATATAGTGAAATAATAAATCTTTAACAAGAAATTGGGGGCGCTAAGCTATAGCTTGTATAGCTTATACGTAAATCCTTGCACTGTCTGGATGGGTTGTCACTGTGACCTGTGAAAATGTCATTAACTGGTGACCAACTGGAACTTATTAACACAAGAGACAGCGAGTTGTGAAGAAACATGATCGCCTACGCCACTCGTTATGACACGTGATAGAATTAAATTTGTAAAAGTATTAATGATGTTATGATGATATCATCCACATAATTAATGATGTGTTTCAATTACAAACACCATCAATGATGTAGTGAGCGTAGCATCAACACATGAGATGATTGTGAAATGAAAGGTTCATACCATTAGATTACAATTTAGACGCAACACGCGCGCCCGCGCGACGCGCGCACACACACACGTTCAACGACACAGCATGAAGTAATCTCAATCCTTTGCATACACCGATAATCCATTTTCTCAAAATAACTTCGACACACACAAGCAAATACGGGGACACATCATATTAATAGCTGTTTTACATTATCATACAGCAACTAAATAATGGTGAAATAAACGAGTCCTTCGTCAATTATGCAGTTTTATGGACCACGTCCGTCCACTCTAGGAGTTTGTGCCGTTCTCTTTAAGGGGAGGTGGTGTAAATCCCCTCCCCCCCCTATCTATGGGCCTGCCTTGGGTACATTTTTTCTTATCTAGAGACCTTCCTTGGATACATTTTTTCTTATCTAGAGACCTTCCTTGGATACATTTTTTCTTATCTAGAGACCTTCCTTGGATACATTTTTTTCTTATCTAGAGACCTTCCTTGGATACATTTTTCCTTATGTACTTGGTCTGCCTTGGATAAATTTTCCTTATCTACTGGACTGCCTTGGATAATTTTTTTAATCTACCAGCCTGCCGTGGATACGCCTTAAAAAAGGGGGAGGTGTGGAGTGGTGTTAACCTTGAAGAAAGAAAAAATACCCATATATAAACAGATAAACAAAATTTGTATGTGAACTCTGTGTTACCATGTCAAACATGGCCATTCCCGCCAAAAACGGATGTGTCGTGCCATTGGCGCAAATAAAACGGCGACACAGCGCATTTTCATTCTCTGGACTACATCCTGCTGGAAATCTAGTAGGACCATTGTCCTGCTACAAGAGAGATCCAGCGGGAGTTTGAGAATAATTACTGAAGAAGAAGAAACATGGCCATTGACAAAGACAATAGCAAAAAAGGTCACATAATGTGAAATAAGATGTTTGAGGAAATATATAAATGTCATGAGAAGAGACCGACGGAAAAATGAAGATATCAGGACAGAAATAAAGACCATCTCATGTCAAGACTACATTGAGAGAGAGCAAATCAGGTGGTTTTGACACTTAAGAATCCAACCATCGCAACCATCCCTTCGTGCATACCACAGCAGAAGGTCGGGCTACAAAGTGCAAGAAAGATCAAGAACTAGATGGGTGGAAACAATCAAAGAAACCTTAAAGAGACACGGGCTGACCATGGCTAATTTAAACTCGATTGTTCAAAGACAGAGAACTCCAACGAATTTTAACGACATATGTGAAAATGACAATAGAGAGAAAAAATAATTTGTACGATTTCGTGTGTAAATCACACATTTGATGTAATTCGTACGATTTCGTGAGTAAATCACACATTTGATGTAATTCATACGATTTCGTGTGTAAATCACACATTTGATGTAATTCATACGATTTCGTGTGTAAATCACACATTTGATGTAATTCGTACGATTGCGTGTGTAAATCACACATTTGATGTAAAGGGGGAGGGGATGTTTTAGCTACCTTTTGACTAATTTTCTAGTACTAAAAGTAATGTTAAGATTATTTCCTAAGAAGGGGGGGGGGGAGGTGGAATTGAACATCCCACTTATCTTCATGCTTGATGGGAGTTGTTATATGTCATATGTAAATCAAGTCCTCACTGAAACATCTTAAAATTGACGTAGGCTCTTGGAAGAGTCTGGCTCAGGATAGAACAGCATGGCGTTACAGTCTTACAACGGGGGCACTACCGGCGGAAGAGACCAGGCAAGCAGAAAAGAAAAGATATATCAACATCCCATAGATGTCCTACAGTTGTCAATTTTGTAGAAGAACTTTTTGTTAGTCATTTAAAAACGCACTATTAACTTTATTATTCTTTATTACTTATCGTTATTATTATTATGGTTGAGTTTTTGGTCATCGTCCATTACGACGGACGAAAAACAACATGTAAACATCCGTTCTGCGGATCTCTTTCTTGTTAACTCTCGACAGAAACACGCCATCGATCTAAGGAGATGTCCATAAGGGGAGCAGATGTTTGACAAAATTTTAACGTCAATAACATAATCTTTTGTATATACCAAATAAATTATTTCAATTGGACAATTTTATTGAACAAATTATGTAGTTTGTTTTCTACACAATTTTGTGTAGGGTGTAAAAGGGGGTTGGGGGTGTGGGAGTATTTTTTTTATATTATTAAGAAGGGGGACACCAGTATTCTTGATTGTTAACAAAGAGGGGGGGGGGGTGGAGTGGAAAAAAAAGAAATTGATGACGTAATTTAAGGACAGCCGCTATGCTATCGGGTGTCAATACAAGAAGCAACTCACATGTCGGCAGACAATGAAAAGAAGGAAGTAGCCTCTCGTAGTGACACGCAATAGGATATTGTGATGGCTTGTATCTGTCGATATGTTAAAAATGACCTACAATTCTACGCAGAGCGGATGTTTACATACGGCCGTTTAGGACTTCTATTATAGAAGGACGTGTAAGGATTCTTCGCATACATCCTTCTAACGTGAGGCTGCATTTTTCCGTGTTTTCATTGGTCATTTTGTGTACACTTTGTGTAGACAACCAAAAAATGATTACCTTAAAAGTCAAAGAGCGTCACTTTTATGGATATCCCACATGACTGTATAAATGACGAGGGACTCGTAAATAAATCCAACATATTTGATATGAGCATGCAAGCCATTTCTCGGGGGACTTAAAGCCATTTCTTTGGGGACGAAGCTATTTATTGGGGGACTTAAAGCCATTTCTTTGGGGACTTAACGCCATTTAATGGGGTACTTGACGCCATTTATTGGGGAACTTAGCGCCATTTATTGGGGGACTTAATGCCATTTATTGGGGGACTTAAAGATATTTATTGGGGGACTTAAAGCTATTTATTGGGTGAGCTTAAAAAATGTATCTCAAAATTAAAACATAAAAGCTGAGCTTTCAGTATAGTTTGCCAAGCAGCATTTGGTACAGAGTAGGTCTACCTGCAAACGGTCATGATATTGTGGTGCATATAATACAGGTACAACATTTACAACCAAAAGGTTTCTAGTGGGGGATTTTACAAATATATTACCAACCAGTGTTTATCGAAAGTTATCGATCTGATTCCATCCACCTGTTATATAGCTGTGTTATTTTTGTGGACTAGACTAGAGTTAGAATCTGTATGCCGTTATATTTTACTCGCCGGGAAATATAACAAAATTGTATTACGGGTTAGCACGGAAGTTCCTTAGGCGAAGGGAGTCAACGGTTAGAAAAAAATTTCTAATGACAATACATTAGCACGGGAGTTAATTAGGCTAAGGGAGTCGACCCTTAAAGGAAATCTCCAATGACAATACGTTAGCACGGTAGTGCTTCACCTCACACCAAGGGAGTAAACGGCCCATACCAGAAATATTTTTTTTTAAAAAGGGTTCAATGGGTTCGATGCTCAATAGTACGAACAGAAATAGAGAAAAGAACAGGGCCACTGGGAAAATATGAGGGGGGGGGGAGGAATGAAAAGAATTCCGATTATATAGGTCAGGAATGAATACCAGTCGATTGTGCACCTAAAAAAACAGCACACGTCAATCAATGATTTGTAGAACCCATGCAGCGAAAGATAATCTAATCGAAGAACAGGCTTAGCCCACAAGCAATGTTAATAACCAGAAGAGGTCTGAATAGCAGGAAATATTTTCTTTTTTTTTGGGGGGGGGGGAATTCTGTTCACAATATAAAGTATGTCATATACTATACTCAGGGCCGTAAATACGTTTTCAGTAAGGAAGGGGGGTATAAAAAAAATCCTTCGTCGGTTTTGTGTGTGTTATTCTCCCTATTTGTTTTAATACCATTTTAATACTTAACTCCGGAATAACGCATATTATTGTAATACTTGACTCCGGAATAACGCATATTATTTTAGATAGAGTAACTGGAGAATATTTCAATAGAAAAGACACAACTGGTCTCGGTTGACTAAAAAGCCAGGATTCTAATCTCTCCTACTTCACCATTCTATCACATTGATTATGACAATGTTCTAACCATCTAACGACTACAAAAGAGTACTAACCACATGACTACAACATAACAATAATAAAACAACTGCAGCAGAGCACTAACCACCTGACTACAAAAGAGCACTAACCACCTGGCTACAAAAGAGCACTAACCACATGACTACAACAGAACAATAACAAAATAACTGCAGCAGAGCACTAACCACCTGGCTACAAAACAATAGTAACCACATGACTAAAACAGAACAATCTACCTGTACACTCTATCAATCTCTGCCTAAAAGCCATTTCATCCTATAACTCTACCCACACTATATACAAACTATACCCACACATAATACACTCTACCCACACACACTATAAACATTATACCTAAACACTATATAAACTATGTCCACACTTTAAACACACACTATACCCACACATCATAAATATATTACCCACACACACACAGTGTACCCACATACTATACCCACTCAGAACCCATATTATGCCAGGATACAACGTGCACTTTGACCTCAGCTGCTGCAGACTACATTCAATGACTCACAATAATTGCAGCAAAGCACTATCCACACATCTGCAACTACTTCATGGCTACAACAGAGCACTAACCACATGGCTACAACAGAGCAATAACCACATGACTACAACAGAGCAATATCCACATAACTATAACAGAGCACTAACCACATAACTAAAGCAGAGCAATAACCACATGGCTACAACAGAGCACTAACCACATGACTAAAACATAGCAATAACCACATGGCTACAACAGAGCAATAACCACATTTCTACAACAGTGCAATAATCACATGGTTACAACAGAGCACTAACCACATGACTACAACAGAGCAATAACCACATGGCTACAACAAAGCAATAACCACGTGACTACAGAAGACAATTAACCACATGATTACATCATAGCAATAACCAGATCACTGTAGCAGAGCTGGAGAATATTTCAATAGAAAATACACAGATGGTCTCGGCTGACAAAAAGTCTTCATGATTATACTAACCACAGAGCACTAACCACATTACGACAGAGCTCTAACTACGTGACTACAAAAAAAAACTAAACACTCGACTATGAAAGAAACTTAACCACATCACTATGACAAAACTAAACACTTGACTATGACAGAAACTTAACCACATCAATATAACAAATCTAAACACTTGGCTATGACAGAAACTTAACCACATCAATATAACAAAACTAAACACTTGGCTATGACAGAAACTTAACCACATAACTATGACAAAACTAAACACTCGACTATGACAGAAACTTAACCACATCAATATAACAAAACTAAACATTTGAATATGACAGAAACGTAGCCACATCAATATAACAAAACTAAACACTCGACTATGACAGAAACTTAACCACATCAATATAACAAAACTAAACACTTGACTATGACAGAAACTTAACCACATCAATATAACAGAACTAAACACTCGACTATGACAGAAACTTAACCACATCAATATAACAAACCTAAACACTTGGCTATGACAGAAACTTAACCACATCAATATAACAAAACTAAACACTCGACTATGACAGAAACTTAACCACATCAATATAACAAAACTAAACACTTGGTTATGACAGAAACGTAACCACATCACCATGACATAACTAACCACTAGTTTATAACAGAAACTTAACCACATTACTATGACAAAACTAAACACTTGGCTATGACAGAAACTTAACCACATCACTATGACAAAACTAAACACTTGGCTATGACAGAAACTTAACCACATCACTATGACAAAACTAAACACTTGGCTGTAACAGAAAACTAAACACTTGACAATGATAGAAACTTGACTACTCGACTATGACAGAATATTAATCACTTAACTTCAACATAAACCTAGACACTTGGCAATGACAGAGTTATAACCCTCCTACTTAACTATCTAACTACTTCCTGATAGCAGTCTAACTACTTGACTCGGCAGTTTAACCATTTTACTACAGCGCGCTAACCATCTGACCACGCACTAACACACGTTATTGCCAACACTCATACCTATATTGACACTGTTAGAGAAAACCACACGAATACTCACCAAATAGTGTCCAGTTATGTGTAGAAAACCAAGATACTGAAAAATAAACACTCGGGCACAATAAACGAACACACTAGAAAAACCCCCCGCATTCAGTGTTACCGCTAATGGTTTTTTTTGTGGAAATAAGCTCAGACAGCTCTATAAAAATCCACACTAAATGAATCAATAGAAATAAGGCCAGAGCAGTAGTTAATACCATCATCACTTGCCGTCTGCGCAACGAAGGTTGGCTGCAACGGACCTCCAACATCCTCCATCTCTTGTTTTAGTGGTGTACTCTGCTGGACTGCAACGTGTCCATCTCGTGATGTTACTCTCCCCACGTGTATCTGTCTACCTCCTGGTCGCCTCCACCCTCACGTAGGGTCTTCAACAATGTGTCACGTCTTTTAATATGTCCAAAATACTTTATTTGTTTGATCTTTATTTCCTCCAGTAGTTGTTTTTTTTTCATATGAAATGTTGATATAACCACTCTGTTCGTTTTCTTCTCTTTTCATAAAGTTCTCCTCATATATCCACATCTCAAAGGCAGTTGATATACATAATCTTCCATCTTTCAGACTTTTGGTAATATGAGGGGGGGGGAGTGTGTGTGTGTTTGGAAGGATTACATAATTGTTAGCTAAATTCCTTGGATTTCATAGGGAAAAAAACCAGATTAAGCAAATTTGGCCAATATAACCCCAGATAATAATGAAAAAACCCGGAGTTTACAAAAACCCCAGTTGTGGCAACGGCGCCCACCGCAGTCTAACAGATTTCACACTTTACAAATGAGAAATACTGCTAAAATAGAACCAGCTAAACATAGTCTTGTGTTGTAAAACCGTCTTATTAAAAAAAACCTTTTCAAATCGGTGGTTTTGGAGTTGGTGGGCTTTGAACTGGAAACCATTTATAGCTATGGTTTTTTTTCGCACGTCAAAACAAACAAGAGACACGGTATTTCAGGCAGGTTTGTTCGTTGAGAGGGTTTGTATTGAGAAGTTTGACACATTCTAATCACATGTGCACCGTGCGACAACCAATACTGGAACATACAAGAACAGTTCAGGGCGGAGGAGATTTGACAGTTTCATCAACAAATTCCAAGTCTGTTAATCAACACACATAAATGAATTCACACAAATTGTATATGTTTCTCACATTTTCTCAGTCTACGCACACTCGTATTTCCTTTCTACACGCTCTATTTTCTGTCCACACACACGCGCGCGCGCACTACTTTTCTAGACATTTTCATTTCCTGCCCACACGCACTCTCATTTGTTTCTGCACTCCTTCTTCTGGTTCGCAGTTTGACATGTCTACAAAGCAATTATCCTACACTCTCATTTCCTTTCTACACACTCAAACCGTTTCTCCGTCCACACTCTCATTTCCTTTCTACACACTCAAACCGTTTCTCCGTCCACACTCTCATTTCATTTCTACACATTCAAACCGCCCCCCACCCGCCCCTCAGTCTGAAATATCTATCGACCTAAACAATTGTTTCACAACCTTCTGTACCGACACACTCTTGCAGCCTCTCTACCTGTACACTCTATCAATCTCTGCCTCTACCTGTACACTCTATCAATCTCTGTCTCTCTACCTGTACACTCTATCAATCTCTGCCTCTTTATCTATACGCTCTATCAATCTCTGTCTCTCTACCTGTACACTCTATCAATCTCAGCCTCTCTACCTGTACACTCTATCAATCTCTGTCTCTCTACCTGTACACTCTATCAAGCTCTGCCTCTTTATCTATACGCTCTATCAATCTCTGTCTCTCTACCTGTACACTCTATCAATCTCAGCCTCTCTACCTGTACACTCTATCAATCTCTGTCTCTTTACCTGTACACTCTATCAAACTCAGCCTCTCTACCTGTACACTCTATCAATCTCTGCCTAAAAGTCATTTCATCCTATAACTCTACCCACACACTATACAAACTATACCCACACATTATAAACATTATACCTACACACTATATAAACTATATCCACACTTTGCACACACATCATAAACATATTACCCACACAATACGCACACAGTGTACTCACATACTATACCCACTCAGAACCCATATTATGCCAGGATACAATGTGCACTTTGACCTTAGCTTCTGCAAACTACACTCTATGACTCCCTTCTCAACCCACCCATATCACGGCCCTTTCTCTGTCTACATATTCCATAACCACTCTCTGCCGACAAACTTTGCCGCCTACGACGTACACTGTACGATCCACTCCCAATTTCTTTTTGTGACAACACATTTAAAAATCTAACAATATCTTAAATAAAAACACAAGTGGAATCCGTCTATAGCGAATGCGTTTATAACAAAATTCTCTTTATAACAACCATTTTCAAAATTCCCAATCTGCCGATGATGGGTTATTGTTTGTCGAGGCTATTGGTGCAAATAAAACGGCGACACAATACATTTTCATTCTCTGAACTACATCCTGCTGGAAATCTAGTGAGTGATCCTGTGTGGATCCAGAGTGATAAGTGTGGGCGTTGTTTATACACCACCAAGACAAGAGACAGGGGATGTTGGAGATCCGTTGCAGCCAACCTTCGTTGCGGAGACGGCACTTTATGATGATGATCCAGTTGGATAATTAATGACATAGAAGACGAAGAAAATCCCCAATAAGTTTATTCTTTATTGTATATAGCGAACTTTTGTTATTACATAAATAACGGGTGGCTACGGTCATTGATCGCCCCTGTACATTGGTGTTGACACTATACCCACACTATGCTGGTCATTTACCATTCATTGTTTGTGCCACGTCTTAGGAATTATTAGCACAGCCAAATCTCATTATAACAACTGGGTCCTGACTCATGAAATATGTACGTAATAAGAGAAATTCGTTATAAACAGTATAAATAATAAAGATAATTTTGGATTTGGAAAAATGTTGTTAAATATGTACATTTATTAAATAAAAGAATGTGCTATAGAGGGTTTCATTTTACATGTTTAATGCCAATCTGTGTGGCGACAGTGCACAACCAATTTATAGACACCCTATATATCATTGATGGATCACTTTCTTATGTAGGGATTCCATTGCGTAATAATAGAATCTTATCCTATATATGACATCGCTAATGAAGTGTAGAATATTAAGGCACCACAAATATATTCAATTGTGTCTACTATCTCTGTCTATCTATAAACTCGTAACACGTCAGGGTTGTAGGGGCACCATGTTGGATAAACAACACACACAGTTCTCCATATTGGATAAACAACACAAAGTTCTCCAGCGATTTCTGTCTTAAAGATTTGGTAGAATGAGGAACATTTCTGTCCAGTCCTTGTTGTCTGCCCATGCTTTTCGTTGTTCTCCTTTGCTTTTTTCACCGTCCACGTGCTATATTTTTTGTGGGCAAGGAATCATGTCGGCATACATGCCCGAACTATACAAGTTTTAGTCGTGTCACTATTGAAATAAATTGTTCTTGTGGACCTATTTTATTTACGTACACATTTGTCTTATGTTCTCTACATAAGTCGTATAATTCGTCTGTAACATTTGTATTGAAGGTCTGTAATCGTTTCTCCATGTCCGCAGTGAGTGTCCAACTCTCACAACCATACAGCACAATAGAAAGTACTATAAGTGAGTTATGGTGAGTTATAGAGTTTGATTTTCACTCTAACACCGATGTTGTTTTTCCAAATGAAGTTTAGCCTTGGCATAGAAGCTAAAGCCATCTCCAACCTTATCTTTAATTCTGCTTTACATTTTGCATCGTTGCATATGCTAGATCCGAGGTATTTTTCCGAGGTGAAATTCCTCAAGTTTATAACCATTTATCATCATCATGGTGGTCGGTGTCTCTGCTGGTAACCAAGATCTTGCTCTTTTCTGGGTTGATTACCATTCTGTACTTGCTAGTTGAACAACTGATGAACATAAAATGGAGCGACTTCGTCACAAATAGTGATCTAAGAGACAGAACACACCAAGAGTATGTTTCAAACATCATAAGAAAACGAAGATGGAAATACCTTGGTCACGTTTTACGACTAGATGTAAACAGAATAAACCAACAAGCCCTTATGTGGTCACCTGAGGGTAAAAGAAAAAGATGAAGACCTAATTTAACCCTTAAAAACACCATTCTTAAGGAAGGGGAATTAATAGGCTGTAAGACCATCCAGGAACTAAAGCTGCAGGCAGCGGACCGCATCATATGGAGAACCAAAACCTCTACCCTATGTGTCGCTTGCGGCACGAAAGGAACTAACTAACTTGCTAGATGGACCAGTATTATGGCAGGGTAGAAGTTCACCAACCGACCTCATTGACAACACAAGAGACAGAGAGTCGTGGAGAAACATTCGGCATGGCACTTGATTGATTGACTTTCTTGTAACTTTTTGCAACTTTGCTACTATTGTAGTTCTTGTTCTAATCCAGCTATACGATCAACATCATCAGCGAAGCGCAGATTGCAAATAGTGACCTCCGATCGATATAGTCGTGTTGTAATTCTGAACTTTATCTACAGTACAACGTTGAGAAATAGAAGAATCATCCCGACCATAAACCGTGACACAATACAGCCCGTTCTCCTGACTATATCCTGCTAATCTGCAGGAGTTTGAGAACGAAAGCAGAAAAAGGTCGAATATCGAAAATGTATTGACTGAAATTGCGAGACAAATTGGTTTCCGCTGAACGGATCTGGTTAAAATTGCATATGCTACCGTCTGATGAACCCAGACCATACACAACCAGGATGTTACCAATGTTAGGATTGGAGTTAATATTGACACAATAAAGGTATCTCTGTGCGTTGCTACTACGACGGTAACATAATCAATACAAAACCAACTACAACGCAGTGCGTGTGACACACATGAAAAAAAGAACGGCATGGCTTTGTTCAAAGGTTATCCTGGTGTTCAGGAACGAACATTACATTCATAGACTTCATCCTCGTCCTCGTTCTCCAGTCGAAGTCAGACGACGGTATGGATTTCATCAATGAACTGCACTGTGGTCAAATATCACAATGAGCAAAAATAGGTATGTTACCGAAACAAGTCGATAAAACAACATAACAACGAGACATATCGACAGACGACGTTTCGACTAAAAAGTCTTAATCTAGAGTGGTCACCAGCTCCGCGTAGAGCTTGTCTGTCAAAGCTGTTTCAAATAACCATAATTTTTTTTCCTCCAACGTCGTCGATTCATGAGATAATTTGAAGTGTCATCTTACTAAAACCAGGAACAGTGGAGAATCTAATCATGTGGGAACCGGGCGAGAAAACTCGGAGGACATAGTCATGTGTGCACGTTACGCAGGTAAAAAGGAACCCCTGAAGATGTAAATAGGTAAGAGTAAAGTTAAAAAACGGATGACAAAAAAACAAATTTCAAAACGAATTAAAATAAACATGTATGGAAAAGGGGACGTCAATAAATTACTTGAACAATACTAAAAAGTTTGATAACTGTTGACAAGGTGGAATGGGTTTCACTAAAGTAGACGTCAACAATATGACACCAACAACATTAATGCCAACAATAGTGACACCAACAACAGTAATGCCAACAATAGTGACACCAACAACAATGATGCCAACAATAGTGACACCAACAACAGTAATACCAACAATAGTGACCCCAACAACAGTAATGCCAACAATAGTGACACCAACGACAATGATGCCAACAATAGTGACACCAACAACAATGATGCCAACAACAGTGATGCCAACAATAGTGACACCAACGACAATGATGCCAACAATAGTGACACCAAAAAACAATGATGCTAACAATAGTGACACCAATAATAGTGACACGAACAATAGTGACACCAACAACAGTAATGCCAACAATAGTGACACCAACGACAATGATGCCAACAATAGTGACACCAACAACAGTAATGCCAACAATAGTGACACCAACGACAATGATGCCAACAATAGTGACACCAACAACAGTAATGCCAACAATAGTGACACCAACAACAGTAATGCCAACAATAGTGACACCAACAACAGTAATGCCAACAATAGTGACACCAACAACAGTAATGCCAACAATAGTGACACCAACAACAGTAATGCCAACAATAGTGACACCAACAACAGTAATGCCAACAATAGTGACACCAACGACAGTAATGCCAACAATAGTGACACCAACGACAATGATGCCAACAATAGTGACACCAACGACAATGATGCCAACAATAGTGACACCAACGACAATGATGCCAACAATAGTGACACCAACGACAATGATGCCAACAATAGTGACACCAACGACAATGATGCCAACAATAGTGACACCAACAACAGTAATGCCAACAATAGTGACACCAACGACAATGATGCCAACAATAGTGACACCAACAACAGTAATGCCAACAATAGTGACACCAACAACAGTAATGCCAACAATAGTGACACCAACAACAGTAATGCCAACAATAGTGACACCAACGACAATGATGCCAACAATAGTGACACCAACGACAGTAATACCAACAATAGTGACACCAACGACAATGATGACACCAACGACAATGATGCCAACAATAGTGACACCAACGACAATGATGCCAACAATAGTGACACCAACGACAATGATGCCAACAATAGTGACACCAACGACAATGATGCCAACAATAGTGACACCAACAACAGTAATGCCAACAATAGTGACACCAACGACAATGATGCCAACAATAGTGACACCAACGACAATGATGCCAACAATAGTGACACCAACAACAGTAATGCCAACAATAGTGACACCAACAACAGTAATGCCAACAATAGTGACACCAACGACAATGATGCCAACAATAGTGACACCAACGACAATGATGCCAACAATAGTGACACCAACAACAGTAATGCCAACAATAGTGACACCAACAACAGTAATGCCAACAATAGTGACACCAACGACAGTAATGCCAACAATAGTGACACCAACGACAATGATGCCAACAATAGTGACACCAACGACAATGATGCCAACAATAGTGACACCAACGACAATGATGCCAACAATAGTGACACCAACGACAATGATGCCAACAATAGTGACACCAACGACAATGATGCCAACAATAGTGACACCAACAACAGTAATGCCAACAATAGTGACACCAACGACAATGATGCCAACAATAGTGACACCAACGACAATGATGCCAACAATAGTGACACCAACAACAGTAATGCCAACAATAGTGACACCAACAACAGTAATGCCAACAATAGTGACACCAACAACAGTAATGCCAACAATAGTGACACCAACGACAATGATGTCAACAATAGTGACACCAACGACAATGATGCCAACAATAGTGACACCAACAACAGTAATGCCAACAATAGTGACACCAACAACAGTAATGCCAACAATAGTGACACCAACGACAGTAATGCCAACAATAGTGACACCAACGACAATGATGCCAACAATAGTGACACCAACAACAGTAATGCCAACAATAGTGACACCAACAACAGTAATGCCAACAATAGTGACACCAACGACAGTAATGCCAACAATAGTGACACCAACGACAGTAATGCCAACAATAGTGACACCAACGACAATGATGCCAACAATAGTGACACCAACGACAATGATGCCAACAATAGTGACACCAACGACAATGATGCCAACAATAGTGACACCAACGACAATGATGCCAACAATAGTGACACCAACGACAGTAATGCCAACAATAGTGACACCAACGACAATGATGCCAACAATAGTGACACCAACGACAATGATGCCAACAATAGTGACACCAACAACAGTAATGCCAACAATAGTGACACCAACAACAGTAATGCCAACAATAGTGACACCAACAACAGTAATGCCAACAATAGTGACACCAACGACAGTAATGCCAACAATAGTGACACCAACAACAGTAATGCCAACAATAGTGACACCAACAACAGTAATGCCAACAATAGTGACACCAACGACAATGATGTCAACAATAGTGACACCAACGACAATGATGCCAACAATAGTGACACCAACAACAGTAATGCCAACAATAGTGACACCAACAACAGTAATGCCAACAATAGTGACACCAACGACAGTAATGCCAACAATAGTGACACCAACGACAATGATGCCAACAATAGTGACACCAACAACAGTAATGCTAACAATAGTGACACCAACGACAATGATGCCAACAATAGTGACACCAACGACAATGATGCCAACAATAGTGACACCAACAACAGTAATGCCAACAATAGTGACACCAACAACAGTAATGCCAACAATAGTGACACCAACAACAGTAATGCCAACAATAGTGACACCAACGACAGTAATGCCAACAATAGTGACACCAACAACAGTAATGCCAACAATAGTGACACCAACAACAGTAATGCCAACAATAGTGACACCAACGACAATGATGTCAACAATAGTGACACCAACGACAATGATGCCAACAATAGTGACACCAACAACAGTAATGCCAACAATAGTGACACCAACAACAGTAATGCCAACAATAGTGACACCAACGACAGTAATGCCAACAATAGTGACACCAACGACAATGATGCCAACAATAGTGACACCAACAACAGTAATGCTAACAATAGTGACACCAACGACAATGATGCCAACAATAGTGACACCAACGACAATGATGCCAACAATAGTGACACCAACAACAGTAATGCCAACAATAGTGACACCAACAACAGTAATGCCAACAATAGTGACACCAACAACAGTAATGCCAACAATAGTGACACCAACGACAGTAATGCCAACAATAGTGACACCAACGACAGTAATGCCAACAATAGTGACACCAACGACAGTAATGCCAACAATAGTGACACCAACAACAGTAATGCCAACAATAGTGACACCAACGACAATGATGCCAACAATAGTGACACCAACAACAGTAATGCCAACAATAGTGACACCAACGACAGTAATGCCAACAATAGTGACACCAACGACAATGATGCCAACAATAGTGACACCAACAACAGTAATGCCAACAATAGTGACACCAACGACAGTAATGCCAACAATAGTGACACCAACGACAATGATGCCAACAATAGTGACACCAACGACAATGATGCCAACAATAGTGACACCAACGACAATGATGCCAACAATAGTGATGCCAACAATAGTGACACCAACGACAATGATGCCAACAATAGTGACACCAACGACAATGATGCCAACAATAGTGACACCAACAACAGTGAATTTTATACACCAATGAAATAGTTTGAATTGGAAAGAAAAAAAATTTAATTTAAAAATCTCCCTTTTTTATTATCCTTTACTTGATATTATCCAGCCATGTCTTCTTCTGCCCATCTCTTCTTATTCCATCCTCTGTAAAGAACACCTTTTTGTATCGTGGTAGTTTGGTGATAAGGGGTAGATTGTTGGAACACCTTTGTTAGATAGCTATTCTGTATGTCAATCATTTGTGTCCATCAAGCAGTGTGCCATAATACCTGATACTCACATTGTTTCTGCATGTACACATGTATGTATATAGTTAGTTGGTCGTCGGATCATCATCACTGCAAACTGGACACATCCATAGTTGCTCCGAACTCTACCTGAGTGTATCCGCCATTACACTTCTGCTTTCAGTACCGGTCCTATGCTGGTTGACCATCATTCTTCTGCGCCCTCCAAAATGTTCACTTCTCTAGCAACACCGCATTTCAATTCCTGATCTTTAATCCTGACCATTGAAAAGGAATCATCATCCACATTAGTCTCACTCTCGCGTGCTATATCTCTTAAGGAGTTCAAAACATCAGCGCGATCTATTACCCCATCCCCCTGTGCCACAATCGCACATGATGCCAGTTGATCCGCTCTTTCATTGCCTCGAACACCCACATGTCCCAGCACAAAAATAAATGTAACCCTTTTCAGTCTAGCCTTTCTCAAGGCTTCAATTCACTGTTTGCGAACGAGACCCACTTGTACCTATATATGTATATAGGTGTGTATGTAAGTATATGCATATGTATACATTTGGAAAAATATATAGCAAACACAACCCATTATTATTAAGTCATCAACTGTAGAATCTGATCAGTCACGCCTATCCTAAATAAACAACACATGCCAGATTTTTCAACATGTCATGTGTGTCTGTTAAAACGATATCTATTTTTGAATGTACGGACAACTCTGAAAGCTTAACAAATATCTGACCATCCAATTACAGGAATAACTAACTACACATAAGATGTGGGTAACCTTTGATTTACGTTGAACTACTTTTGACCACACTGACTACAATGACTATATAACTGCTGTTGCGGCCAAAATAATAATTTATAAAACGGTCAAGAATCTATTTGTAAAAATACGAGGTATGCAATCTTTCTCAGGCCTGTAGATAATGCATTATTTAGGGTGTTCAAACCCCTACCAAACCGAAACATACCTAGGAATTATGAACTTGGCCAAAAGATGCATCAAAAGCCAACCCATAGCGATTTTTCACAAAAATATAATTAAATGGATTTTTTATCAAAAGATAGATCTGATATATGAAAACATACGAATGATGACCTTTTGGTTTTTTAGCCACCCCCCATAAGGAGAAATAAATATATACAGCCCTGATTTATCAAAAATACTAAGAATATATATGTAAGAATAAAGGACCAATGATTTATCAGTCAGAAGTTATACATGACACACCACATTCCAAGAGTCCAAATGGACCAATAATCTATCTGCATGAAATACAAGGTGCATTATTCATCACCCAGAAGACTAATAATTTATCATCAGGAAGATCAACATCTATCTGCAATACCACAAAGCACATTAATCAACACACATATTATACAGTAGTCTACTGCGGTGACAAACAGCTGCTAGCTTGTTTCAATTCTAATACAGACCAAGAATTTGATAGCAGCACAACTAAAATGAATGCATGATGAAGGCTTGTGTAGTTGGATTGGAAAATTTAAAATGTGCCCACTAAATTTTCTAGAGAAGACTGTGCACCTACTGGTTATGTCAGATGTGCAATGACGTTGGTTTATATCCAATAGCCAAATATAAATACAGCCATACTGTTCATTTACTAATTATAGTAATATACTTGATTTGATGGATACATTTAATAATTATAGCAGTAAACTTGATTTGATGGATACATTTAATAATTATAGTAGTAAACTTGATTTGATGGATACATTTAATAATTATAGTAATAAACTTGATTTGATGGATACATTTAATAATTATAGTAGTAAACTTGATTTGATGGATACATTTAATAATTATAGTAGTAAACTTGATTTGATGGATACATTTAATAATTATAGCAGTAAACTTGATTTGATGGATACATTTAATAATTATAGTAGTAAACTTGATTTGATGGATACATTTAAAAATTATAGCAGTAAACTTGATTTGATGGATACATTTAATAATTATAGTAGTAAACTTGATTTGATGGATACATTTAATAATTATAGTAGTAAACTTGATTTGATGGATACATTTAATAATTATAGCAGTAAACTTGATTTGATGGATACATTTAATAATTATAGTAGTAAACTTGATTTGATGGATACATTTAATAATTATAGTAATAAACTTGATTTGATGGATACATTTAATAATTATAGTAGTAAACTTGATTTGATGGATACATTTAATAATTATAGCAGTAAACTTGATTTGATGGATACATTTAATAATTATAGCAGTAAACTTGATTTGATGGATACATTTAATAATTATAGTGGTAAACTTGATTTGATAGAAATATTTCATACATACCTCGTTCAATGAGATCCAGAGAAATATGGATGGTTGTAAATACACATGTGAGAAGAAACACAACAATTTCAGGTATTTGGAAGAGTGGGGAGTTCAAACATGTGCTCACTGGGGAAGAAACAAAAGAAGAAATGAACTGATAAGATAAAAACATAAATGAATTTCATTATTTCCATAGTTCTTGGTGAGTGAATTGTTTTCTGGATAATCATCATCATATGCTGTGCCGGGTGTGTAGCCAATGATTGATCTTTACAACAATTTATCTGCTGTAATGTGTATTAGCTCTAATTTTTACTCTCTACCATGTCATGATGTTAAACTACACAGTATCTTCCCTCTAAGTGTTTGTCTATCTCTTTTTCCCCTCAATTTTGCCTTCTAATCCTCCTCGTCAGAAAACGTGCTCAATAAATATGGAGTGTTTTTTTCTGATGTTGATCATTATTTGGTTGGTTACTGATCTAGCGGTCCATGTGCGACCTGTGCAGAGCCTGAAGTTGACAATTTACTGTAATTTGTTCAACTTTATGATGTGATATTGTGGGAAGCTGCTGTGTATTATTTGACTCAATGTCTATGTTTGTATTTTCTTTTGCTGAATTGGTTTTGCTTTATGCAGTGATACTCTGCGATGGAATTATTCCTTTCTTGTAACTACTTTTGTGTCTTGTCAATTGTTTGTGCATTTTCCCATAAGGCGTTCAAAATGTATGCCCGATCCATCGCGTCACCAACAGCCATAGTAGTGGCATGTGCAGCCAAACTATCTGCTGTCTGGTTACCCTGGACTCCTGTATGTCCTGGCACAAAAATTAAAGTCACTTTCCACATGCAGGAATTCTTCACTGCATCAAGGTACTATTCCCGAGTGCACCCCCGCTTACATTTTCACAATCATGCTCATCGAGTCACCAAGTATACAGGCATGTGTTGCAATATGCGAGCACACCCATTTCAAAGCATTAGTTACTGCCAAAATTGAAACGCTTAAAGGATTGACCTCATTGCACTTAGGTTAACCAATATGTACACCATCCCTCTTATTGAAACGGCATGACACCTGTCAAGAGTATCACTCATAGCACGTAACTCCTTAGCTTCAAGCGATAATACCCAGGGATCTCACAAAAGTTACACTTTGCAGACAACACATTATGAGCGGGATTTGAATCCATGACATCTTGAGCACAAAGTGAACTGCTTAACTAATATGCCAGAGATATCAATGCTATAATAGCCTGAAATATGAAGCTTAAAGTAAACTGAACAGCAAATCAAATATGAGATCAATAACTTGTTAATCAGATCAGGGTCATAGATACGACCCTGATAAGGGAAAGAGTTTGCCGTAAAAAAACTTGTCACATCATTTATTATGATTTTACCTGGTAAACTCGCTACCAAAGTGGTAGGCGCAGGTTGGAAGAAGGAATAGTCATATATTTTTTTCCTTTTTTTAAAGTTTTAAGTGACATATTCCTAAAGGGGATTGGTGTGCGAACTCAGCAAACAGCCTCCCCCTCCCTGTATCCACAGTCTTGAATCAACCTCAGCCAAAGAAGGATGTGTCGGGCCAATTGTGCAAATAAAACAACACATTGCATTTCCATTCTCTGGACTACAACCTGCTGGAAATCTAGTAGGACCATTGTCCTGCTACACGAGAGATCCAGCGGCAGTTTGAGAATGAACACTGAAGAACAATCAAACCAAGTCAATGACCGATCAATTGTGTCTTTACTAGCTCCACTCTGGTTGGTACCATTCTTTAGAAAGTGTCATTTTACTGCTGCTGTTCTAACATGTCTCCCACAACTAAAGAATAAGAAAAGAAGATGGTTTATCAATGTTTCTAGATGCTAGTTTGTCTTTAAATTCAGTGTTATAGCTAGACTTTGTCCATGATACTCTTCAAGTGATACTACCCGGAAAGAGATAATAATAAGAAAATCTGTAATGTGGGCTGTGAAAGAATGTGAAAACTGCTATGTGTGCTGTCACATAATATGAAAACTGCTATATGTACTGTGACAGAATGTGAAACCTGCTATATGGGCTGTGACAAAATGTGTGAAAACTGATGTATGGGCTGTGGCAGAATATGAAAACTGCTAGGTGTGCTGTGATACAATGTGAAATGGAAGAAAACAATGTCAATTGATTTGTTGGACTCTGAAGTAAGACAGGTGTACCTGAGTGAGAGGAGAGGGTCAACATCCTAGACTTGTTTGTTACATACTTCTCACCTGGATTTGCTAGCTGGATTCACACAGGTAAGTTTTCTTAACCTTCCGTCTCTTATTTTTTTCTGACATATACACATGATTATAACAGAGTTATTTCTATGGTACATTGTTTTCATGTTTCTTCCTCTATAACAATTGTTTATATAGTTGTCTACTGCCTCTATTTAGAAGGGAGGGATGTGTGTGTGTGCATTAATGAGATTGTAATACTTTTGAGCCTAAAGATGACTTGAAGTGAATCTCATAGTTTATTACTGAATCTATTGGTGTTGTGATTTGAAGTGAATTTCATACCACAATTTACCGAATCTATTGGTGTTGTGATTTGAAGTGAATTTCATACCACAATTTACCGAATCTATTGGTAAAGTCTACCACAAAATAATAATGTCTTTTCAGTGTCAAAATGTGCAGTATGACCAAATATGAATTATAAATATTCTCAATCATGGTGATTGATCTCTAGACATTCTCAATCATGGAAATTTATCTCTAGACATCCTCAATCATGGCAATTTATCTCTAGACCTCCTCAATCATGGCAATTTATCTCTAGACATCCTCAATCATGGTGATTGATCTCAAACGGGCAGCAAATAATAGCAACTGTGATATGACATGCTATGACATATAGAGGTTAGTAAGAAGGATTTGTCTTGAGTTCTAACTCATCCTCTAGCCACTGGAAAGTCAACATGGCCCAAAAGTGATGTGCTAAAGTCTGATGTATGGAGCTGATGACAAAAATACCAAAGTCGATATGTAAGTCCCAAACTATAACAAATTGTATTCTATGTGGCATACTGTTCTAATTAGCTAGAATTTGAGAACAGACATATAAGTAAGAAGGAGATTTAAGATTGTTATTTCTTTGCTGACCACTAATCCCTGTCTGAACAGCAGATCTGAGCAGGATTATGTAAACACATTGCTACCACAAATCTTGCTGGAATCAAGTAAGAATGTATAGTTATAATCAGAGATGGGACACACGTGTCCATTAATATTGGATCTAAGTGCCAGACAAGTGTAATTAGGTTTAGGTTTTGTTGAGTATTGCCTTTGAACAACAGATATGTCCATAGGTATTCAGATCTCCACTTTGGTAAATCTCTCAAGGTACTGCGGCAGATAGCTCCTGTTCTGTGTTGGTTGAATGTTCATCTTGAAATATTCATGAGATGCTTTCTCTGTGCTATGCCTATCTTTTACTCTGAACTTGTGCTTTCTCTGTGCTATGCCTATCTTGTACTCTGAACTCTGTGCTGACTCATGATCATTGACCTCAAAATTCTCCAATCATGCAAACTCTTGTAAGCATTGAGCATGTTTGCTCTGTCCATAGGATGACCTGACCACCTTAGCAGCAGAGCCAGCAAACTTGTCGACTCATTCATTTCCCTAAACACCAGCATGTCTTTAAATAAAGATAAAAGTTATTTTTCATTGAGACCCCATTCCTAGCCCTCTCAAATGACTCCACCCATCACACCGTGAGACCCCATTCTTAACCCAGTCCAATGACTCCACCCATCACCTACATAGTGAGATCCCATTCTTAGCCCTTCCCAATGACTCCACCCATCACACAGTGAGACCCCATTCCTAGCCCTGTCCAATGATTCTACCCATCGCCTACACACTTCACCTGCTTTAACAAATATAATTATTTTTGCAGAGAAGAGATAAACAAAGAACACATCTAATTGCACAGTCACTGAAATTTTTGTAGACGTGTTAACCAACAAACAGAAGAAGAGGATTGGAGGTAGTTTAGAGTCATAAAGATATGACTTTATACCATCAGTGGTAGAAAAAATACAGCGCACAAGCCCATTTATATTGACACATTGAGTTGACTTGAAATTACTACGTGAATTGACTCTGAACCTCACAAAATATCACATCCTGAGCTATCACAGGCAAGAAGTAAATCATGTGAAAAGAGGAAAGGATAGCATAAAATCTGTGATACTGCTAAAGCAACATGGGCTCTGAATGAAAGAGACTTGAGAAGAGAGTGTCTTTCGGCATTCATTAATTACTGACATGTAATTAATCTGTAATTAGCCTGTGTGTTACCAGAGCCCAAAAGCGGAGCAAAGAATAGTGACACTGTTACCTGCCATGCACGTCGTAATAGGCGACTAATGAGCCTTTCGGTTGGAGTTGGTTGTCCGATCCCATGGAGGGTCAAAGTGATCCAAAAGCCATACTACAATCAGATTTGTCAGGCTGAAAGGCACAGATATCGCAGCTAAACTGTAAACCATGAAACAACATATTCCCTTCTTCTCACTGTATCCTGCTAACCTGCAGGAGTTTGAGAACGAGCACGGAAGAAGAAGATTTACATAAAAGGTGACACGGTTTTCTACATTTTATCTCCATACTTTTATATCACTTTTGATCTTGGGGGCAGAAAAAAAAAAGGAAGCTCTTCAGATATTCCAGCCAACCAGGTGTAGCTAAATCCCAGCATGACTAAAACAAAATTTGGCCAACCAATCCAAACAGTTTACTGACTTCAGATTTATACCAATCTTCCATCTGCAATCTTAAAGAAGTTGTGAGGTGAAAGGATTAAATTAATACTAGGCGTTAGTTTCATTTTATTTTGTCCCTAGAAAATTATAGAACCACACCTGCAAGATCTGATTAAGGAGTGCTAATTAAATTGCTATACAAACCAACAATGTATGGTCTGACTAAGGAATGCTAATAAATTGCTGCGCAAACCTCCAATGTCAGATCTGACTAAGGAATGCTAATAAATTGCTGCGCAAACCTCCAATGTCAGATCTGACTAAGGAATGCTAATAAATTGCTATGCAAACCTCCAATGTCAGATTTGACTAAGGAGTACTAACAAATTGCTATGCATACCTCCAATGTCAGATCTGACTAAGGAATATTAACAAATTGATATGCAAACCTCCAATGTCAGATTTGACTAAGGAATACTAACAAATTGCTATGCATACCTCCAATGTCCGATTTGACTAAGGAATATTAACAAATTGATATGCAAACCTCCAATATCAGATTTGACTAAGGAATGCTAACAAATTGCTATGGAAACCTCCAATGTCAGATTTAAGGAGTGATAATAGATTGCTATGCAAACCTCCAAAGTAAGATAAGATAAAGGAGGACTAATAAATAGAAAGAGATCATGAGATCTGGGGGAAAGGTACGGAAACAAGTTGACAACATTAACCCTTTATTTCTGGTAAGCAGATAAATCCTTCATTTTTATAGCATAATTTTTAATCTAATATAGCAGGGCAGGGAAACTCTTGCAGAGATAGTTAAATACAGTGGAATCCGATACACACAGATGTTTGTTATAAATTTGTTTTAAAGTACAAAAATAATGTATTTGTCTGATATAACATTAAATAAACTTGCAGCTTTGCAGGAAGCACTATTGACTGTGATGCAGCATAAGATTACATGGTTTGGATGTGTAACTAGGCCCACATTCACTTTCTTCTTCTCTTAAGAGCAGCTGATATTGGAGGACACTAAATAAACAACTAGAAGACAGAACTGATGTCTTTGAGATGTGGGTATATAGGAGAATAGGGAGAACATCATGGAAAGAGAAATAAAAAAATAAAGAGGTGCTAAAAACACTTAATATGAAGAAAGAATTATGAAGAGAAATAAAGATCAGGCAAATACAATATTTTGGACACATTAAAAGACATGACACCTTATTGAAGACCTTACTTGAGGGAAAAGTCAAAGGGAAGCGAGCAAGAGGTAGGCAGAGATACAAGTGGGAGAGTAACATCACAAGATGGACAGGTTACAGTCTAGCAGAGTGCACCACCAAAACAAGAGACGGAATGTTGGAGATCTGTTGCAGCCAACCTTTGTTGCAGAGACAGCACTTGATGATGGTATCGGAGGAAAAGGAGGTTAAAAAAAAAAAATACAACCTAGCATTGATAATATAAAATAATTGATTCCAGTGTGATTTTTTGGTCACAATCATCCGTACTGTTGGGAGTGATTTCCAAGTGTTATCTGGAGGGTTTTGTTGTGCTCATGATTCCTGTGTGTCAGTTCTACAACCCTAACAAAATGTTTCATTATTATTATTATAATCAGCTATCTGTGTACCATTAGTACCTTTGTACCCTTAGACAATCAATAACAGATAGTACTGCTAGTAGAACTGAATGAAAATAATACTCAAGTGGAAGACGGGTAATCCAGTAGAACGTCATTAAACCCATCTTCCACATGAGTATTACCCTTAGACAAAAAAAGATATAGGAATTAAGCATATTTACAAACGAATTTTTAAATATTGGTGAAACAATTGCCACCATTGCTTGTGATGAGAAAATATCATTATTAGATAGACTACCGCCGCAGATGGATGTGTTTGGCCATTGGAGTAAATAAAACGGTGACATAACGCATTTCCATTTTCTGGACTACCTCCTGCTGGAAATCTAGTTGGACCATTGTCTTGCTTAAGAGAGATCCAGTGGGAGTTTAAGAATGAACGCTGAAGAAGAAGATAGATGTGTGCATTATTATTATCTGTAGTAGGTCAAACTGCAGATGATGTAATATCTAATAACCAAGAAGTCAGAGTGTCTGACAAAAAGGTGAGGGGCAGTAACAAAAATGGGCAATAGTCTACCAATGATAAGTTTAAAGTAGTGATATGTTATGAGAAAATAAGCATAGAGACCTAACGAAAATAATAATAAAAATGTATATGCTCCTATATAAACAAGGATAGCTGTTGTTTGTGTCATTTCTAGAAAAGGGCCCCATTAGCCGCACTGTACAAATTGTCCCTGTTACTAGATTTTTTATGTCTACATTTGTATTTGTTGGCTATTATATGATTTATGAGAAGAAATTGTAATCCTCACATACCACTAAATTAAAGAAATTAAAATTATCATTAACATCTGGAATTAGTGATGTGTCTTATCACCATTATTGCTCATCATTTATATGGATAATATTATAAAAGCAGTAGAAACATCACCAGAAGCCTACAATTCAAATGACAAATGAACTACTCTTTGCTGACGATCAGTGCCTACTTCACAGTTCAAGTGAAGAGCTCCAAGATCACATAACCCCACTCAATGAAAGCTTCCTCAATCACAAAATGAAGATCAACACAGAAAAAACAGAAGTTATTTCTATAGGCAGAAAACCCAATACAATCAACATTAAAATAAATTATCAAATACTGAAATAAGTGCAGGAATTTAAATATCTAAGTAGCATTTTTACAGCCAATAGAAGAATGTGACAGAGAGCTTGAGACAAGAATTCAAAAAGCTAACTACGTAAATTATGAACTTATACCTATTTTGAAACACACATCTATCCCAAGGAAACCAAAATACAAATCGTAAATTCAATATTCATCACAACAGTATGTTTTCAATGTCAGACATATAATATAACTAAAGAATAAGAGAGAAAGCTTACAAGTGAAATGAGATATCTAAGACTAGCAACTAGCAGCAAACATAACAAGAAGATATCATGTGAGAAATGAGGAGATTACAAGAACTGTTGGAACAACATCAGTGGTCAAATATATTGGCAATATTGTAAAACAGAGACTGAAATGGTTCGGCTACCTAATGAGAATGAACCCATAGCCTTATTATTGACCAGCGACAAGAACATGGGGGTGGAAGAGAACTAACAAGGGACACAGCGTATAGATAGATAGATAGACAAGAACATACACCATTAAAATGAAAAAAAGATACAGAGGAAGACCAAGAAGAAGGTGGATTGAAGGATTTACCAACATTCTGACACAGGCACTGTATTACTTACTATTATTGCATATCACTGATAATCAAGCGACCAGACGTGCAATAGCTGGAAAAACCGATCGTCATTCAATCCTGCGACGCTTCACAGCAAAGCCGAGAAAAAGCAATAAGATAGACAGATTCGAATAGTAGTAGTAATAATAGGGCTATATTTTAAGCCAACTATTTAAACCTGAACATAGAAGCAATCGTTTTATTATTATAATAACTGCAGGTCTCCTATTTCTCACTAAATAATTGTTTTATGGCAGACATTGTGATTGTATTGGTCGTCTGGATAAGATAAACATCTGATAACAATCACTTCAGTTATTTCAATTTAGCCGGTGCAAGTATTTTTATTCGGGGTTGTGTCTTGGATACTATTTAATAAAAACCGTGCAAAAAGTAACACTTACCTTTGAAATGGAACTTGTGGACAAATTATTGAGTCTAACAGTTTGTAATTGTTGAAATCGATTAGTTCCAACAAGAAGGACAGTCAAACAATCAGTGATTCATCCATGAATCTCAACTGCGAGAATTGTGAACTTCCGGGATAGAAGATCATCTTGTCGTATGTCCGTTGTCCAATACTTGGCAATACTATATCATTGGAAATGGGAATTGATACAGAATATGAATATATAAGTGCATTGATGATATTTGATTACTTCACAAGGTTAGAGTTAGTAAAATACAAAACAAGAAAATGAAAATGTTAATTTATTAGTATAAATATTGTGACTTACCCAAATAAATGTATCCATACTTGTCATTGATGATATCCATTTTTCAGTTTACAGTTTACACAAGTTAAAATATCAAATTCTCTTCATTATGCATTTTATTTGATGAATTTATATCAATAAATGTTAAAGTTATGTACATTTTCTGATTGACACCAGAAGCAATAAAAATATGAAAATATTTCAGGGATAGAAAAATGTCCCTACATGTGTTTTTCATTGTATCACTTGACATACTAATAATATTGATAAATAGTATAGTGTGTCACTGTATGAGTGTAGTGTAATATATATCATTGGAAAGGGGAATTGATACAGAATATGAATATATAAGTACATTGATGATATTTGATTACTTCACAAGGTTAGAGATAGTAAGACACAAAACAAGAAAATGAAAATGTTAATTTATTAGTATAAATATTGGGCTGAAGTACATTATAGTTCTCCGCTGTGACCTTTGCTCTAGTGTCGAGGTGTTACCTGACCTTTGTTGTGTGATTTGGCAAGCTTACGGGTAAGTACTTAGAGTAAGGTTAGGATTAGAAATAATATTTCTAATGTGTGCGCGCACCTCGCTCCGTGTGTAGCGGGCAGAAATACTGATCGCTCACCACAAATAATAGAAAATTGGAAAAAATGTGTAAATTGGAAAACAAACAGATTATGCATAAGTTCGTCTGTGTCTAGATTTGAACTCAAGTGATTGTCAGATGTGATGTCATGGCAGCCATTATTTTGATTGGTGTTACACGTGAATCCATGACGTTGGATAGTTAAAATTGTCAACATTGTGCTATTTATAGCAGAGAACTATTCTTTACTTTCACCTTGATTACTTCACAAGGTTAGAGTTAGTAAGACACAAAACAAGAAAATGAAAATGTTAATTTATTAGTATAAATATTGTGACTTACCCAAATATCCATACTTGTCATTTTACTTTGTTTACATTGTTTAAATCCATTTTTCAAGAATCAATCAATCAATCAATCAGTAAACTCATAACCCTTCAGATGTAGGGGTATCACATTGGATGCCTCAGCACACAGAGTCCTCCAGCGAATTCTATCCTCAGCGATGCGGATGAATGTGGAAATATCTTGCCCTGTTCATTCCTTGATGTTGTCTGTCCATGCCTTTATTTGCCCTCCTCTGCTAAACGTGATGTAGTGTCAACATCAGCAAAGTGCAATGGAGATGGAGAGAGAAAACACATCCATGTAACCACATCATAAGGACAGCTGGAGAGGAGATGGACACCACTAGCTAAACCTTTTGCCCACTGAAATACTACAATGGATTTCAAGAATGTTTACACAGGTATATCCAATTCTCTTCATTATACAGTTTATTTGATGAATTTATATCAATAAATGTTTAAGTTATATATATTTTTCTAATTGACACCAAAAGCAATAAAAATATGAAAATATTTACATCCAGTCACAGCTTTATTATTTACAAGTTTTTATTTGTTACAAATGAGCTCATCTTGTGTGGTATTCCCTAAAGCATGATATAGCGCATGATGTGGCTTATGTGAACATTCTATGCAGTAGTAGCAACTTTGCCTTCGTATTTGCTTAGTAGCACAGTGAGCACATTGTCTGTCTTTTCCACCAAAGTCAATGAGACGGTTCCCTGATACCTCTCAAGCTCTGTATTTACTTGCTTTCTTCCTGGCTTGGACAATAAAGCAGCATCAATGTTATTAGGTGCCTCTAATTCAAATAAACTACAGAGTTCCTCTATCAATATGTCCTTGAAGTTTGAAAGGTGCATATGCTTCTCAGTGTGAGGGCGGCTCAGTGTGTATAAAATGTGCACGTTGAGTTGCATTATCTCCAACACCCACATTAATTCATTTTTTCCACCAATTTACTGTTTTTCTTGTGTAGCTCTCTGTCCACAGTATTGTTATCAGGATCGTTGTTGTTTCCATGCCTTGCTAGGTTGTCAAACCAATATTTTCTCACGTTGTCCCCATCTGTCTCTGTTCCCTTCAGTCTTGCCTGTTGTGACTATGTTCTTAAAACCTGCCTGTCTGATAAAGTGACAAAAGGGGTCTTTTTCTTATATTATTCTTACATTCATTATAAATACCCCAACCACTTCTATATTGCATCTAATTTCCCACTTTCCAGTTTGTTTATAATGAATGCACGCATTTTCTCTTTTACTAGATGTGTTTCCATTCCTGCGTCATGGAGACGTGGCTTTATGTTTTGGAGATGTGGCTTTAGACAGCCTAAGTCATCTATTCTGTTTATTATTGTGGTGTTTACTGTTGTTTGTCTCTTGAAAAAGGTTCCATTTGAGCCGATACGTGGAGAATTGTCCTGTTTAGTTTTATTGTATGTTTTTTATATATACCGGTACTTTTTAATATATTTTTATTCATAGGCAAGGTAAGTGTTTTCAGTAACCTGTTTAATTCATTTTGCTTTACTATTTGAAACTATCTACTCAGCTCATTGGTAGCATATCCTATTCAGGACGTAGCCATCAACCCAGAATTTTTTTGGCTTTTGTAATTTTCTAGGCAATGTAAATACGTTCAGTAGTTTGTCATTGCTTTCTGAACGGTCTGGGTGCTCAAATCCCTGTTGCAGGGATTGAACTCAGTGTCTTTGTCATTACAGAATGGCTCGGTACCACTTCACCAAAGAACCAGACTCAGTTCATACACATACTAAATTGACAGACATGCAGCACCGCACTGGACATTCATTCACCGATTCATTTCTCATGGCTTTACTCCTTTACTGATTAAATAATGGATAACAACACTGCTCCTCTATAATGCTTGTCAATCAATAGTGTGATATTCATCTTTAAACTGTCGTTATAATGTCATATTGTTTGTCTGTACCAAGATGGCATGTGCAGGACACTCTTGATTTCTTTAACAACAATATTAACAAGTTTAACGAATGTTTCTCCCTCCGAAGTCAGATAAATAAAACAAAACAACAGCTAACAAGCACATGCATATATCACACACAGACAGTAGGTCAAAGAGCATGAGCCCATAGACTGCTGCATCATCCATCAACGTACAAGTTACAAGATAATGTCATATAATTTCTATCACACTTTTAAGGTTTTCATTCAAAGCACTCTTAGTATAGTAACTTTATAGTATAGTAACTTTGTTGAGTAAAGTAACTTACTATAGTAACTTTATATAGTATAGTAACTTTGTTGAGTAAAGTAACTTAGTATAGTAACGTTATATAGTATAGTAACTTTGTTGAGTAACGTAACTTTATCTAGTATAGTAACTTTGTTGAGTAACGTAACTTAGTATAGTAACTTTGTATAGTATAGTAACTTAATGTATTGTAACTTAGTATAGTAGCTTTGTCGAATATAGTAACTTAAAGTATTGTAACTTAGTATAGTAACTTTGAGTGCAACATCAGCTAGCGCAGGTTAGGTCATACCTTAAAGTAACAGAATACAACCACCACCTATTACACCAATGTCTAGATCAGTCAAAGGCAGTTAGAAATTCACAAATAGATCAAACACCATCTACAATGATCATCCCATTCCTGGCTTGTCCAATGACTTTTGTAGCCAGGATAGGCTTATTAGCCATCTATGATGTCATTGCCAAGAACTTAAGTAACTGAATTTTTTTAAGTGGGTGTAAAAGATCGTCATCATCACTTGTGATGGACGAACAACATTTGCATGAGAAGACCACAGTTCATATCAAGTCGGTAGGTAGTTGGTAGTTAATGAGTTTGCCTCTCTTTTGGAGAGGCGTGCCCCTTTCAACCAGCGGACAAAGTCCAATTAGGTTATATCAGGACACACTACCATAAAATATTAGAGGTAACAAAGACCCCGTTTTTCTAAAAAAAAACAACAACAAACAAATCAAGTCGGTGAGCTGTGGAGGAGAACACACAGGTGCCTAGTGAGATCAAAGATAACATGGGGATAGATGGGATACGCTCTCAGAAAGAAGTCTAACAATATAACTAAACAATTACTAGATCAGAACCTGCAGGGAAAAAGATGAATTGGAAAATCTAAAAAAATCTGGGGGAAAACAGACACCTTTCCATCTTTCAGTTGATAGCATTATTGTTTGTACTGTCTTCTTCTCATTCGGAGTTTGACATGTCTACACAGCAAGTCCTGCTTTCCTAATAAATGCTGCTGTATTTGAAAGCTCCTCAGTGCTCCCATACATCTTTCTGTGGATATCCATCTCTGTGGGCCAGTGTTCTTCCCTTAACTGGTTTAGTGTACTGCAGTCTTGCAGGATATGTTTGTGGTCTGTGATGCATGCCCACAAGGACACAGTGGTGATGGGACCAATCTTAGCCTATTTAAGTGGCTGTTTAATCTGTTGTGTCCTATTCTGAGGCGGAAGATAATAGCCTGCTCTGCTCTGTTGAGATAGTGGTAATTGTCCTTTGGGTGGTCGACTTTCCTGATGGCTTTGATGGGGGTCTTCTTTTCTTGGTAGGTGATTTCTTGGTATTTTTGTTCCTGTGTTACTCCATCCTTTGCCAGTCTGTCTGCCTCTTCATTTCCTGGTATGCTACAGTGGGATGGTATCCACTGTAGTACTACCCTTCTTTGAATGCTCACTTCTCGCATGGCTTTCTTCAGGTCTGGCAGTTTATCACTATCAAGGGCATGTAGGACAGACATAGCATCAGTAAGAAATACCACCTGCTGGCATTGGCTTATTGTGTTTTTAATTATTTCTGCAGCCATGTTTAAAGCCTGTACTTCTGCAGAGTAGTTGGAGCAGAATATTCCAGTTGGTGAATATGTGGATTCATTTTCTTTTTCTTGATATTTTATGTACACGACAGCACCTCCATTCTTCACTGCTCTGGTTGCTGATCCATTGGTATATACTTGTATCCATGCTTCTCTAGGGTACATATCTTCAATCATGTTGCATACTATTGTTTTCTTTTGGAGTTTATTCAGTTCTATCATAGTGTGGTAGTTGTTTATGGTGGTTCTGATAGTGAGATTTGGGTATTGCTCCCACGGAACTGGAAAAAGTGTTGGTGATATCTCTTTTGTTATGTCTGGTAGTTCTTCCTTATATTTTCTGTTTAGTTTTTTGGATCGGTGTATAAAACTGCTCCTCTTCAGTCTTCCACTGGCTAGGTCACTGTGTCTGGTCCTCATTGGATGTGCTGACATGCTCTTGTACTTTTCTGCATGTACCATGGTCTTAGTGTCTCGCCTGTATGATAAGTGAGTGATGCCTGTAATTTTTTCCATTTCATTTATGGGAGAGGTCTACATGGCACCTGGGATAAGGCAAAGTGCTTGATTTTGTACTTTGTTCAGGGCTTGTAGATGAAAGTTGGCTGCTGAAGTCCATGCTGTTGATCCATATTCTAGTACTGGTCTAATTGCACCAGTATATACCTTCTTTAAGGTTGCCTCATTGGCCCCCCAGTTTGTTCCTGCCAATTTCCTCAGGAAGGCAAGTTTCTTTCTTGCATTTGCTTCTATTTTCTCAATGTGAGGCATCCATGTCAGTCTCTTATCTAGCGTAGTGCCCAAGTACACTGGCTCGTCTTCTGTTTGGATATGTACATTTCCGAGTTTTATCTCTCCTGCTTTGTCCTTATTTGAGAGTGTGAAGAGTGTTGTTGAAGACTTTTCAGCATTTATCTTTACCATCCATTTATCTGCCTATGCTGCTATGTTGTCTGCTGCCTTTTGTATTTTTTTGTTGGCGATCTTTAGATGTTCTTCTACACACCACACCACCAAGTCATCAGCGTACATTGCAGCTCTTACACCTTGTGGCAATTCATAAATTATATCATTTATGAAGACAAGAAACAGAGTTGGAGACAATACTGAGCCTTGAGGAACTCCATGTTTTAGAAGAATTTGTTTGCTGTTGTATCCTTTCATGGTAACTCTTGCTTTACTATTGTGTAGGAATGAACGAATCCATTTGCTCATGTTGCCCCCAATTCCGTTTCTTTACAGCTTTATTATCAGTCCATCTTTCCAGACCTTGTCGAAAGCTTTTTGAAGATCTATCCATAGGGTGATAATTTTTTTCTTTTCTTGAAATGCATCTTCTATGATCTGGGACAGGAATGTTATTTGGTCTTCTGTGCTGTTACACTCTCTAAACCCAGCTGGTTCTGGCACCAATAGCTTCTCTGACTCTAGGTACCACTTTAGTCTTCTGTTGACCATCCTTTCCATTGTCTTGCAGACACAACTTGTTAGACTTATTGGTCTATAACTGTCGGACTTCTGTTTGTCCTTGTCTTTTTTAATAATAGGACACATAAACGCTTCTTTCTACGACTGTGGTACATTGCCTGTTTCCCAACTATAGTTGTATATCTGTAATAATTTGTACATTGCTGCCTGTCCTAGGTTCCTAAGCATTTCATTGGTGACACCGTCCGGTCCTGGTGATTTTCTATCCTTTAATTTCCCTATAGATGCCTTTAATTCTTCTATTGTGAATAATTTGGACATGACGTCTGGGCAGTTTGTGTTGTTCCTATCATTATTCATTTCTTGACAAATGCTTCGTTGTCTACATGTACTGATGGTAATTGTGCTTTCTTTTCTGTAAGATTCCGCAAGCTTGTCCGCTGTTTGTTTGCCACAGTGGAGTTTGCCTGAATCCTCCAATGTAATTTTTTGTCACTGGGTATTGCTATCATCATTTATTTGCTTGGTTAGTTTCCACAGCTTTCTCCCTTCCTTTTCAAAATTTAGTTTTTGAGTATTTTCCCTCCAGCTTCTTCTGTGTTTCTATCTTTTCTTTAGTAAACTTTGCTTTGGTTTTTTGTAGAGCGATTTGGTTCTGTTGTGATGGTTGCGTCTCTGCCATATTACGTGCTTCAGACAGTTCTTCCTGTAGTTTTTGAAGTGTATTGGTCCAATATGGTACATAATTCTTTCTTGCTCCTCTTGGTATTGTCTCCTTAGCTGCCTGAAGTATTCCTTTATTAAACTCCATGATAATAGTGTTGATGTCTCTGCTTGTTAATTTTATGTCTTTTTTAAGTAGGTTTGCTCTATGTTTATATATGTGCCGGTTTGCTTTCTTGTAGTTCCATCTTGGCTTAGTTGGTCTTGTAATTGTTGATTTGTTCACTTGAATGATAACTGGACGGTGATCACTGCCACCAAGTTGTTCGCCTATTGTTCTTTCCATTATTCCAGCCAGTTCTGAGGTGCAGAATGCCAGGTCTAGGGTTGAGGTGCTATGCCATCTGCTTGAGTAGAAAGTTGGTGGATCCTGTTGATTGTTCAGGAGGATTAGGTTGTTATCATCTCGTCAACTTTCTATCTCTTCTCCCCTTCTGTCTAAATTGTTATATCCCCAGCTTTGGGAGTGACTGTTAAAGTCTCCCACTGCCAGAAAGTGTTTGTTCGGGATGTTAATACTGGTCATGTTTAGTGGGATGTCATTTGGGCAATAGAAGTTTAGTATGTCCAGTTCAAGGGAGTTGTCTTTTATAAGAATCATTTGGTATTCTGCGCCTTCCTCTTGTGTTTTCGATTCTATGGCGTTGATGTTATCCTTGACCAGAGTTAGTATGCCGCCTTTCCTCCGATCTTTCCTGTCTACTCTAAAGCATTGATACCCTCATATTTTGAGTGTTATTTTTTCGTTGAGATGGGTTTCCTGTATGCAGCAAATACTAATTTCTTTCTGGTGAAAGGTGTTTTCGAGTTCGGTTTTTTAATTTCTAACTCCCTCTGCATTCCAGTGCATAATATTCAGAGGGGTTTTCATCCTGTCTGGTTGGCCAGTCGCTTTCCTCTTCTGCCTCCTCGCTCCACAAGGTAGACTAGAGGGACCTTCAGTAGCTGGGGGGGGATTCTGACAAGGTTCAGAATCCGGCACTACTCCTGCCTGCGGGAACTTCACAGGGCGAGCACCATGACGATTTTTATAATTTTGTCATGCAGACATGTCAACTATTCGGTTTGCATGATACCATGGTTGCTGGTGCGCCTCTCGGCCTGGCATCTCTGACTTTGGCACCTGTGCTTGCTTGGGCAGGATTGTGACCCTGCTTGATATTGGGTTGGCCCGACCAATCTTAGTTTCCAGCCTCTGTTGGCTGGACTACAATCTACAATCCATGTCGGTGATAGATGTGACTTATAAGACCAATCTGAGCTGCAAAGAGTCTTCCACTGTATGTATAGGTGAAACACAGTCCTCATTATGTTCAGACTTTAGCAGGGTGCTACATTTCATACTTTTTAGCAGGGTGCAACATTTCAGACTTTAGCAAGGTGCTACATTTCAGACTTTAACAGGGTGCTATATTTCAAACTTTAGCAAGTTACTATATTTGAGACTTTAACAGGGTGCAACAATTCAGATTTTTTAGCAGGGTGCTACATTTCAGACTTTAGCAAGGAGCTACATTTCAGACTTTTTAACAGGGTGCAACAATTCAGACTTTTTAGCAGGGTGCAACAATTCAGACTTTAGCAAGGTGCTATTTTTCAGACTTTAGCAGGGTGCTACATTTCATACTTTAACAGGGTGCAACAATTCAGATTTTTTAGCAGGGTGCTACATTTCAGACTTTAGCAAGGTGCTACATTTCAGGCTTTTTAACAGGGTGCAACAATTCAGACTTTTTAGCAGGGTGCAACAATTCAGACTTTAGCAAGGTGCTATTTTTCAGACTTTAGCAGGGTGCTACATTTCATACTTTAACAGGGTGCAACATTTCAGACTTTAGCAGGGTGCTACAATTCAGACTTTATTAGGGTGCTAGGTTTCCGACTTTAGCTGTGTTCTAGGTTTTAATTTTATGTGTAGTTTATTTTCGCCCCAATAATATCGATTAAAAAGTTCTCTTACCATCATTGATTCTTTTTGAATATACAATATATGTGCACATTTCATACTCATGATGGTCTGATGACATTATCATTATCAAATTTCTGATGACCAAATTTCTTATTTATTTTTATTCTATTTTAGGCTGCAGAACCTCCTATTTCCAATTTTGATGTAGACTTCAACTTCTATGATCGGCATGTGTTGCCAGCTCTTACAAATCTTGTGCCATGTTTCCAATCATCAAATGTATGTGTTTCATTATTTATTGTCCACTTGTATTCTTGTTGTAAATGTGTTTACTTTTAATGTACACATGCTAAAAATCAATCTGTATGTGCTGCTTCTTCTTGTCTGAAAGTTTACTATTTACAGCCACTTGAAGTGGTAAACACAGGACAACTGAAAGTCATTTTCTGTTGGCTTTTAGTAAAAAATTGAAGATGACTGGAAGCCACTTCTTGTGGCATTTAGTAAAACTGAATGTGAGTGGAAATGCTAAAAAAATGTATTTATCAAAAATAAAATGAATACCCGGACAACATTGTATGTTTTACAAACTATACTACTGTACCAAGGGTTACTAAACTTTTCTACTGTACCAAGGGCTACATAACTATTCTACTGTACCAAGAGCTGCACAACTATTCTACTGCACCAAGGGCTACTAAACTATTCTTCTGCACCAAGGGCTACTAAACTATTCTACTGCACCAAGGACTATGAAACTGGTCTACTGCACCATCATCAAGTGTCGTCTCCACAACGAGGGTTGGCTGCAACAGACCTCTAACATCCGATTGTCTCTTGTTTTGGTGGTGCACTCTTCTAGACTGTAACCTGTCCATCTTGAGATGTTACTCTCCCACTTATATCTCTGTCTACCTCGTGCTCACCTCCTTTCAACTTTACCCTCAAGTAAGGTCTTCAAGAAGGTGTCATGTCTTTAATGTGTCCAAAATATTTTATTTTCCTGATCATTATTTCCTTTAATAATTCCTCCTTCGTTCTAAGTGTGCTAGAACCTCTTTGTTTGTTTTCTTCTCTTTTCATGATGTTCTCCCTATTCTTCTATATATCCACATCTCAAAAGCATAAATTTGGTCTTATTGTTTGTTTAGTGTCCAACTTTCTGGGCCATACATTAATATAGATTACATGTAACATTTTATAATTCTCATTTTTAGCTTGTTTGTAATTTGTTTAAGGTAAATGCAAATAAGGTAAATAGGTTACTGAAGAAAACTGTCAATATAAAATAATAAAATATAGAAAATAACAATAAAACAAAGAACAAATACAATTGTCAATGTGTTGGTCCAATTGTCACCTTTATCAAGACAACAACAACAGTTAAGAAAACAAAACCATAACGAATTTAACCAAAATGGCTGGGAGAATGATTTCTCTCACCAGGAAATCATCACCCAGTCATAAATCCAGCGCAACACAATATTAATAAATACATATTGATGCGTTCAATATGTATAAATTATGAAATACTAAAATATGAAAGATGCAAAACTAAAGAAAGGGGACACCAAATAGCATTGCCAAGCAAGGGGGGGGGTTGTAGTGGGGGACGGGAGATAAAAGGGGAAAGGATAGAGAAAGAAAGTGCACGCAGGAGCTGGGGGGGGGGGGATTTACAAATAGAGGGAACATAGAAATGTGTAAAGAAGAATAGCATTTGACAGTATAGGATAGATAACGAAATATATACACATTCAAATACAAATATGTATACATTCTATTTGATAATCATAGATAACTATAAATATAAGCACATATAGATACAAATATCTAGACATATATAAAATTAAATACTGATATCACAGCATACATAGGAATACAGACACATACATGTATATAGGTAACTGCACACACAACAACATATATATATACAACATATGTATGTCTAGATATTTGTATCTATATGTGCTTATATTTATAGTTATCTATGATTATCAAATAGAATGTATACATATTTGTATTTGAATGTGTATATATTTTGTTATCTATCCTATACTGTCAAATGATATTCTTCTTTACACATTTCTATGTTCCCTCTATTTGTAAACCCCCCCCCCCCCAGCTCCTGCGTGCACTTTCTTTCTCTATCCTTTCCCCTTTTATCTCCCGTCCCCCACTAACCCCCCACCCCCTGCGTCCTTGCTTGGCAATGCTATTTGGTGTCCCTTTTCTTTAGTTTTTCATCTTTTAGTATTTCATAATTTATTCATATTAAACGCATCAATATGTATTTATTAATATTGTGTTGCGCTGGATTTATGACTGGGTGATGATTTCCTGGTGAGAGAAATCATTCTCCCAGCCATTTTGGTTAAATTCATTATGGTTTTGTTTTCTTAACTGTTGTTGTTGTCTTGATAAAGGTGACAATTGGACCAAAAAATTGACAATTGTATTTGTTCTTTGTTTTATTGTTATTTTCTATATTTTATATTGACAGTTTTCTTCAGTAACCTATTTACCTTATTTGCATTTACATCTATTTGTCTGGTTACTGCTGCACTTCCTTTTTGTCGGTCATCCTCCGATATGTGGATTATTTATATTTGTAATTTGTTTAGATGTTAATATTTTCCTCATATCATTAAAAGTATTTTTAGCCATTCCTATTCTCCTTTTGCAACAAATTCTATACAGCAAGTCCATATCGATGGATACTAGAAAACGTGTCATCAAATGCTACATTGAACCAGTGCTACTCTATGGAAGTGAAGCATGGACAATAAATAAGACATCACAAAAATCATTGGAGGCAGCAGAAATGTGATTTATTCGAAGAACGTTACACATTCCTTGGACGGCAAGGATTTCTAATGAAGAATGTATTAGAAGGATGGATGTGAAAATATGCATTATTGATAATATAAGAAAAAGACAGTCAACATTTATTGGGCACATAACGAGAAGTGGAGGCATTGAAAATATAGTGACAATAGGAATGATAGAGAGGAAAAAAACTAAGGGCAAGACCCAGAGAAAAGATATTGGACAGTTTGACTAAATGGCTTCAGCTGACGACACCAACAGAGATGATGACATATATGGGGAATCGATGTACATGGAGAGATATGATCTCCAACGCCATTCGACACGGCACTTGATGATGATGATGATTCTCCTTTTAACTTCTGTTTCACATATCTTTTTGGCTGCTATAGCTAATGGGTTAAAAGTCAAAACAGAGAATTAATTCTTATCTATACTATAATGTAATTCATCAACTTGTTAGCTGAATCATTATTGAACCCATCTAACAAATACAAATCTGTTAAACTCGCTCGGACTTCAAAATCTGATCACGAACATTGTGCTGTTGATACAATTGAATGTATTGGTGGTACAATTGGATGTATTGATGGTATAATTGGATGTATTGGTGGTATAATTGGATGTATTGGTGGTACAGTTGAATGCATTGGTGGTACCTAAATATTTCAGAATAGTTGAAAAGCACAGACAATGCGCAGAATAGTGAAAAATTATATTGAGGCAGCAGAGATGTGGTTTTATAGAAGAATGTTAAGAACACCATGGACATATAAAAGAGCGTAATGAAGATGACTTGAATGCAATTAATTTTTTTTTTAAACTTACTGCTCACCCGCATCAGAAAGAGACAGTACACATTTTTTGGACATATCACGAGAACAGGAAAGAGGGAACACACCATGACAACAGATACGTTGAGGAGCAAGAAGGGTCAGTTAGTCAGTTCTCTTTTGCCAAGTTTGGCACATAGGTCGGATGTCATAGTTCTCCATGCCTGTCGGTCAGTTGCTAGGGATTGCAGGTCTTGTGCATTTATGCCTATTGATATTAATTCATTCATAAATTAGAAGAGATGGGGAAGACAAAGAGAGAAGATGCTGGACAACCTAGCATTGTGGCATGGGAGAACATCTGTATTGGAAATTATTGACTGCACATGAAACAGAAGGCTGCTGATAAATATACCCAATGTCACATGGCATGGACCATAAGAAGAAATGATTGACAGCACACATAATATTTGAATTATTTACAGAATATATTTGAATTATTATTATTAGATATTTATTTTGTTTGTAAAGGTGACACTTCCCTGCCTATCTTTGTTAAATTAATGATATAGTATTTGCATTTTAGTGTATATAGTTGTCTTGCTATGACCTGATCGGTCTGCATACTGAATTTACAAACGAATATTTTTGCTTTTGTTTCATAATTTCTCTTGTATCCCTCTTTTCAGATAAAAAATGCTTGGGCTGGCTACAACGACTGCAATTTCTTTGACCAGAACTTGGTGGTTGGACCTCATCCTTACCTGAAAAACTTCATTTTGCAAATGGATTGGGTGGACATGGGTTACAACATGCTATTGTCATCGGTCGTGCAATCACAGAGTTTATTTTTGACGGGAATTATGTAACAATTGATTTGGAGAGGTTTCATTTTGACAGATTTATAACAGGGATCCAGTAAAAGAGGAGATGAATCTTCATTATAGCAGATAGTTTTAATTCTGTATCTCCGCCAAGGTTTTTTTAGAAAAAGTAATGTCATATTTAGAACTCACTGTAAGAATGGAATTTTTGTTGACTTACAGTTTTATAAGTGTCTCCGCCAAGATATTTTCAGACATGTCATATTTAGAACTCACTGTAAGAATGGAAGATTTATTGACTTAACAGTTCTGTGAGTGTCTCCGCCAAGATTTTTTCAGACATGTCATATTTAGAACTCACTGTAAGAATGGAAATTTTATTGACTTAACAGTTCTGTGGATGTCTCTGTCAAGGTTTTTTAGTCTTGTCACATGGAAATATACAGCTGTAAGTTCTAGGCTGAACTTACTCCTGCCACCTAAGCACTACAAACATTTGCTACATTATTTGGTAACCAGTTTTACATCTAGAGCAGAAGAGGCAAACCTAATTTAGTCAGCTAGCTAAATTTAAAATTGCACATCAAGCTAAACCTTTTAGTTCTATGAAGTGCCAATAAAATCACAGTTTTCACCAACTGCCAAAAACATCAAGAGACTTCCTGCCTTGGAACTAAAAAAAATTTTTTAGTATTGAATATCAAACGTTTGCAGTGGGCACTATCTCCAGAAGTCTATTCTGTTCTGAACACTGTTTGACATTTTCTCCATATGTTGGCTCGGTGGTAGAGGGGTTTTTTGGTTCACTTCACAGACCCAACTTGGTTGAATTAGCTTGTGGTTTGAAAGCCAATCGTTCACATTGTACTGGCGATGTCATTTCATGCATTAGTCGCATCATAAAATTTGATATTAGTTAAATGGCAATGGTATGAGAAGATGAGGTGGGCAAAAGATATATTCATATTGTTCAGAGAGATGGCAAACTACTGAATGTATTTATATTGCATAGAAAATAAAAAGCCAAAAAATGCTGGGTTGATGCTATGTCCTGAATAGAATACACTACCAAAACAAAAATATTGATGAAGAAGCACTCTGAGAAACTAGATTTTGAGTTTCTTGGTACCATCAAAGATAAACTAGACAAGATTCTTGGTACCATCAAGGAGAAACTAGACAAGATTCTTGGTACCATTAAGGAGAAACTAGACAAGAGTCTTGGTACCATCAAGGATAAACTAGACAAAAGTCTTGGTACCATCAAGGATAAACTAGACAAATCTTGGTGCCATCATGGAGAAACTAGACAAGAGTCTTGGTACCATCAAGGAGAAACTAGACAAGTCTTGGTACCATCAAAGATAAACTAGACAAGATTCTTGGTACCATCAATGAGAAACTAGACAAGTCTTGGTACCATCAAGGAGAAACTAGACAAGAGTATTAGTACCATCAAGGATAAACTAGACAAGAGTATTAGTACCATCAAGGATAAACTAGACAAGTCTTGGCGCCATCATGGAGAAACTAGACACGTCTTGGTACCATAAAAGGAGAAACTAGACAAGTCTTGGTACCATCAAGGAGAAACTAGACAAGAGTATTAGTACCATCAAGGATAAACTAGACAAGAGTATTAGTACCATCAAGGATAAACTAGACAAGTCTTGGTGCCATCATGGAGAAACTAGACACGTCTTGGTACCATAAAAGGAGAAACTAGACAAGTCTTGGTACCATCAAGGAGAAACTAGACAAGAGTATTAGTACCATCAAGGATAAACTAGACAAGAGTATTAGTACCATCAAGGATAAACTAGACAAGTCTTGGTGCCATCATGGAGAAACTAGACACGTCTTGGTACCATAAAAGGAGAAACTAGACAAGTCTTGGTACCATCAATGAGAAACTAGACAAGTCTTGGTACCATCAAGGAGAAACTAGACAAGTCTTGGTACCATCAATGAGAAACAGTTATTACTTGAATGTTTTATGTGAAGAGCAATCAAGAATGGAATTGGTTTCACCATAAGAATAACAGATGCATCAACTACATAAACATTCACAATGATATAGTACATGAGGAAAGGAAAGTTAGTGTGTGAGGAAAGAAATGTTAGTGTGTGAGGAAAGAAATGTTAATATGTGAGGATAGAAAAGTTAGTGTGCAAATCTAAATACATTTTGAACCAAAAAATGCAATGTTTGTTTTCTGTTTATCTGTTTATACACTATGTAGGTATTTTTTTAATTCTGTTCGTTCTCAACCTCCCATAGATATCTCTTATAGTAGTACAGTGATCCTACAAGATTTCCAACAGAATGTAGTTCACACAATGGAAATGTGTTGTGTTGCCATTTTATTTGCACCAATGTCCTGACACCTTTAGCTTTGGTAACTAATACATTCAATGTTTTTACCACATCTGCTGAACAGTGTACAATACATAAATAACCAAATGGTCGGATGGTGTCTGACAAAGTAGAAGGTGCCACAGTAACCAAAGTAACAAATAGTAATGCAAAATAAGATAAACAGGTTACAAGGAATACCTAACTAAGAACAAATCTAGATAAAAATGTATATAAGAAATAAGCAATAAAACAAAACATGACAATTTTCCTATGTTGCTGTCCTATTGGGACCTTTTTCAAGAAACACACACAAAAAAAACTAAAAAAACACCAAACCATAAATATATTACGAGGCGTGTTCAAATGAAAACGGGACTTGTTACACCACGCGTGATAGAGCGCACTGATATTGATGACATTTTGCACTAGTAATGAGTATCCAATAATTTACATACGGTCACGTGTTCATCTTCCCAGCATGCATATGTGCTGCAGAAGACTGTTAACAATATGGCGGGTGTGATTCCGAACCCGTCCAAAGTGAATCAGCGTGCTGTGATCCAGTTTCTTTCATTTGAAGGATGTCAAGCAGTAGACATTCATCGGAGAATGAAGGCAGCATATGGTGACAAATGTTTGTCGAGGACCAGAGTGATGGAGTGGGTGCGTATGTTTAAAGACGGACGTGAGTTAACGGCAGATCTTGCACGGCCAGGTCAGGCGCATATTGTTGCAACAGAAGAAGCCATAGCCGTGCTTGATAAAGCAGTACTGACTGACCGTCGTCGGAGCATTCGTTCGCTTGCAGAAGAATTCCATATGTCAATTGGGACAGCCCACATGGTTGTTCGGAAGAAATTGAACTATCGGAAGGTGTGTTCACAGTGGGTCCCACGGATGTTGACTGACCACCATAAGGAAGAACGGATGGGGTGGAGTTTGAACCACCTGATGCGTTACAGGGCAGAGGGTGATGCATTTCTGTTGAGCATTGTGGCAGGTGATGAATCGTGGTGCCACCACTATGAACCGAGCAGCAAAATTGACAGCATGCAATGGAAACGTCCAGGTTCACCAAAACCCAAAAAATTCAAGACACAGGTTTCTGCTGGGAAGGTTATGGTGACTGCATTTTTTGACCATGAAGGGCTTTTGTTGACTGATTTTAAGGAACCTGGTGTCAACATCAATGCCGCCCATTATAAAGACACTTTAGACAAGCTGCATAAGGCCATCAAGGCTAAGCGACCAGGCAGACTTTCTCAAGGTGTGATTCTTCTCCACGACAACGCTCGTCCGCACGTCGCAAAAATTGTGCAGGAAACATTGGCAAAGAAGAATTGGGAAGTTCTTCATCACCCAGCCTATAGTCCCGATTTATCCCAGTGTGATTTCCATTTGTTCGGACCGTTGAAGAAAGCACTAAAGGGACAGCGTTTCAACAGCGACGCAGACGTGAAGACAGTGGTGACCACATGGTTCAGAGAACAGCCACGCAACTTTTTCTCGGACGGCATTCGACGTCTACCTAAACAGTGGGATGCTTGCCTAAATGCATACGGAGATTTTTTCTGATGAACCCAGGTGCATTCTTATTCACAAGTGGTTGCTTTGTTCAATTCCGTTGAAAATATTAAATTGCGTATGATACTTTTTAAATAAATCCACAAGTCCCGTTTTCATTTGAACACGCCTCGTAACTGCTAAAATGACTTGATTTTGTCTCTCATACCAAAGAAACAAAACAGTGTACATCTGTGATTATATCGATAGTATAATCAACCAGCCATACAAGAGAATATTGCTGAATTGACTAATGTCTGCTTCACAACAAGGTAATCCAAACTATATTATGGATCTGAAACATGGACAACCTACACAAGACATGAGAGGAGACTAAACACCTTTCAGCTAAGATGTCTCAGCAAAATCTTACATTAAATGGCACAAATAAATCACCAATATAGAACTTTTACGCCACACTCAGCTACCATCTGCCATGGAAACACTTAATAAAAATAGATTGCGAGGGCTGGACCATGTCCACAGAATGCCAAACTGTCACATTCCACAATAAGTACTATTCAGAGAAGCTTCTGAAGGCCTGTGGTAGTCCAATGCTGAGGTATAAAGACATTTGTAAGTCCTCAATGAAAGATTTCTCCAAAATCTGGCAAACATGGCCAAAACTTGAGCTATCTGGAGGCACAATCTGCGTGCTGGCTGATGTTGTTTAGGAACAATATAATAAAAGATATGGAAGATAAAAGAGAAAGATGAAAACAAACATCTTCTATTGCTTTAACAACATGATCGCTTAGAAAGTCTTCCATTCCTGAGAGAAAAGGCTCATTGGCTTGTTTTTGTTTGTTTTCTTAATGATCGTCTGCAAGATGCAAAAAGCCATTCAGTAAATTCTAAATAATACAGAAAGTTATGCTATATTTTTATAAAGAAAATTAACTGCTTATGTTACAGTGATTCAATGGTGGAGCAAAGACGAATAATACTACAATCTGTCATGTATGCTATGAGAGGAAACTAAGAAGATGTAGGGTTTATTATAGTGGAATCCCCTTATAACAACTTGATCCAGACCAACAAAATATGTATGTAATAACAGAAATTTATTATGTACAGTACAAACAATAAAGAATAAATATAATTGGGGATTTTTAAATGTGTTGCTATATAGGGAAATGTGTTATAAGAGGATTCTCTATAGAGGAATTCCACTATACCAATCCTCATGATTTTTTTTCTGCATGACTTCTGGGAAAAAATCATGCCTGAACTTCTGGTAGGGAATCAACCCTTTTTACCTAACAGTGGGTCTCAAAAATGCAGGATGGTCACAGCAAAGACCTCTCTAAAGTAAAAGACTTCCCAGATCCTAGCATTGTTCCCTACAGTTACATTTAACCAGTGATCTTGGACTTGCTCCCTACAGTTACATTTAACCAGTGATCTTGGACTTGCTCCCTACAGTTACATTTAACCAGTGATCGTGGACTTGCTCCCTACAGTTACATTTAACCAGTCATCTTGGACTTGCTCCCTACAGTTACATTTAACCAGTGATCTTCGACTTGCTCCCTACAGTTACATTTAACCAATCATCTTAGACTTGCTCCCTACAGTTACATTTAACCAGTGATCGTGGACTTACTCCCTACAGTTACATTTAACCAATGATCGTGGACTTGCTCCCTACAGTTATATTTAACCAGTCATCTGGGACTTTGCTACATCTATTTTAAAAAGCTGTTGTCTTTCTCCAGGTGAATTATGGTTGTTAGTATTCACACCTGCCATTCTTCTTTCTTTCTAGCACCAGGAATTGCAAGCGATTAGCTCTTACTTCCTATGTGCAGTGGTGTGGTTTTTATGAGAGTTCTTTCATACCCAGGAGACTTCGGCTTAATGCAAATGCCTAATGAAGGAGTGTTCTACTTGGATGGAGTGTTTTCAATCCAGGGCCAGATGTGTCACCTTGGTTGAATTGAGTCCATGTTTGTTCAAGGTTATCTTGATTTTTTCTATCCACTGTTTTCGTGGTCAGCCTGTGGCTTTATGTCCGGATACTCTTTTGTTATATGCTCTTATTGGTATTTAGGTTCATTCTCATAAGGTGATCAAACCATTTTATTTGTTGTCTTTTGATATGTTCTTCTTCTTCTTCAGCGTTCATTCTCAAATTCCCCCTGGATTTCTCTTGTAACAGGACAATGGTCCTACAAGATTTCCAGTTGGATGTAGTCCAGAGAATGGAAATGCGTTGTGTTGCCGTTTTATTTGTGCCAATGGCCCAACACATCCGTCTTTGGTGGGTGATATGTTCAATACATGATATTATACCTACCCTTTTCCTAATTGCTTTATTTCTTTATTTATCTAGTTTAGCAACTATTACAGCTTTTCTCATACATTTCATTTCACATGTAGTGATTTGTCTTTGCTGCGAGACTATTAAAGACCATGTTTGGCATTGGTAGCATGGTGTTCTTTAAAAAACTGTCCCACTGAACAAAAAAACATCACAAAATGAATGTGTCTTAGGAATTCTTATTGTGAAATTTTGGTTAATTACAGGGAGATGTGGCCACATTTGTAACTAAACACACCATACAGTAGTTAACAAAATGAAATTTTGATAAGACGCATAAATCGCTACATCCAACTATCTTCACTCTACGCACTGAGAGGACCCCCAGTATGAACCTAGTAGGGGGTGCCCCTCAGTGCGTTGCATGCAGCTCAATTTATCTGCAGCAGAAGTTGTGATTTTTAAAAATCTCCAAGTCACAAAAGCTGTATGAAATACTAATGGTTACTGTTATAGCCTAACTATCAATGTAAAAAATAAATGAATAGTAATAAAGAAAAGAACAAAGACCTTTCTTCTACTTTACGGTCCAACTGGGACCTTTTTCAAGAAACACATAAACAACAAAAACTTAAAACTTTTGTTACTGCATGTTTTCCTGTGAAGGAGTGCAGAGAGACTTTCTATGGGCTGTGGAAATAAAGGCTGCTTTGCCATAGCAGATGCCTCAACATATATAGGAAGGATTTTAATTGTACCTCCAAAATATACAATCCTGTCCCAACCGTGGATTGAACCCGGGACAGTAAGGGTCTGAGAACGGAGTTCTAACAACATGGCCATGCGCTCCACTAGCTCCACACATAAACAAGAAACACAGAATTATCAAAATATACATGTGATTTTTTGGAGATGTCTTTCTTACTCACAATATTACAAAGTTGGACTATGGACACGTGATGTAGCCACATCTCCCCATAAAGCACCATCATTTTTTTTCATACACAGTGTTGTCAGAATTTTTTTCACATTGTGCTAGCAAGGAGACCAAAATCAACGCTGAATGAAATATGATCTTGGTTAACAGCGACGGTACAGAAGCACAAACCAGCAACATGATAAATTGGTATAAATTTGAGGATTTGAATATTTTCAAATACCTCGGATCCTGCATAGTCCTATGCAGCGATGGAAAACACAAAACATACTTAGATATAGGTCCCTAATGCTGGAGATGGATGTAGCGGATCTGTCAAGGTTAACTCTAATGTGGAAAAGCAAAATCAGTGTTAGTGTGAAAAACTAACTTTGAAACTGACTTATGTTGTCTATTGTGTTGTGTTGGTGTGAAAGATGAACATTCACTGCAGTCATGGAGAGAGGTTACAAACATTCGAATACAAATGTTACAGATGAATTATGCGCATTTCCTATAGAGAGCATGAGACAAATGTGTCAATAAATCAAGTGCCATGCCGAATGGCATAGGCGATCATGTTTCTCCATGACTCTCTGCCACTCATGTTGTCAATAAGCTTGGTTTGTGAGCTTTTACCAAGCCACAATACTAGTCCATCTAGCGACAAATGTGTACGTTAGAAATAAAATAGATTCATACAGGTCTATAAGAATCATTACTGCCAATAGTAAAGCGACAAATATACCTACTTGCATGGTTTATAGGTCTGTTTTTAAGGGAGGTGGGTGTTCAACTCCCCCCTTCCACCCTTAGGAAATCATAACATGTTTTTTATTGCTAGGAATTTAGCCAAAAGGTGGGTGAAACCCCTACATTGATGATTTTTTCCACAAAAAGGTCACATTTCTCATCAAAAAGAGGAAATTACATACAAAAATGGATGAATGCCTTTTTTCACATTATTTTATAGGTAAACCCCTCTTCCACAATGAAAACTTGTCTATGGCCCTGATGGGTTTTTTTTACATGTGATGATATGATTATTCATCATAAACTATAACTACAGGGAACAGTCGAGGATAGAAGAAGCAGACGAAGACTAAGAAAATCATGGACAGGCAGCATCAAGGGCTGGATAGGTCAAGGTATTTTCACACTCATCTGCTTTGCTGGAGAACTCTGGGTGTTATTTCATCCAAAGTGGTACTTCTGTGAACCTGGCAGGTTATAGCAGTGTTGCCTAACCTTTTCTTTAAACCTTTCCCTACCTCAATCTTTCAAAAATTCTGATGTCTCTCCCTCTCCCCCCCCCCTCCCATGTAAACATAAAGGGGGCCTACATTTTGTATAGGTCTATTCAAAAATTGATTTATTCCATAAATGAAACCTAATTAGACCTATAACTTGTTGAGGACACAAGACATGGGTTTTAGGAAGAAAACACTAGGAAATTATTAAGAAGAAAAAAACAACATGCTAAATTTTCAAAACATATAATAGACAACTAAATCTCAAGTACAAATTTTTTTTCTCTGAAGTGTCCCCCCTAAACAATGAAATCCCCCCCCCTTTCCACCTGTGGAGCGTGTGCCACAACGCCACGTTATAAGCTTATAGTATGGCGTGTTAGCAGGGAAAGGGACATGAGGTAAATGGGGACTGTTGCTGACCTTTCGTGCGAAGACGGTACCTCATCTTAAATGAATAGCCTGTTGTAATGTTAAACTTCTGTCGTGTTTACGGGGAAATGTCACTTTCTTTTTTTTAAAAGTACGTGCCAGCCCTGATTAAGAATCTCGAATAAATAGGTCAGATTTAGGCCTGTTCAATCGTCTCATTTTATCCTCACAGTAACCCCCCCCCCCCCTAACCAACACAACAAAACAAAAACACAAAAAAGAAATACAAGAATACTCAAAAACGTGTAATAACGATATGCACAGGAGACACATTCACGTTACATTTACAGTGCATGAATAAATGTCTCCTTAGTTGGTGATTGGTCGATAAGGGATTAAAATCTTTTGGTTAAGGTATGTTGATATCATGGACTGCCAGAAAAACTAAGGTGGAAATGTTGAAAGAGTCAAATGCGAAACGGACTTTAATCAATAATATAAGAAAAAGACAATCTTCATATTTTTGGCCACTTCATGAGACAAGGAGGTTTGGAGAACATAGCCACAACAGAAAAGAGAGGCAGCGACAGAGGCAAGAGAGGCTGCAACAGAGACAGAGGGTGACAACGTGAGAAAACAGACAGTTTGATAACCTGGAATGGCAGGGAAACAATAGCGAACTCGATACATAATACTGGAGACAGAGAGCTGTGGAGAGCCATGATCGCCTACGCCAGCCGGCATGGCACCTGATGATGATGTTGATATCGTCTTAGCAGAAATAGGCTTCAATTTCTAGCAAGTGTACTTGCATTACAGCAAACACACACATCGTTAGGTTGCTTGTTGTTTGGTGAAGGCTCCACTGGCTTTGTGAACTGTTCTTTCACGTGATCTAGTGGTAAAAGTCCATGCAAACCACTGATTGTGGATTATTTTGATCGTCTGTGTCTCACAACATCCGTGTCATGAAAATGTTCGGAGATGAACTCCGTGAACACATCATTCATTCACAGTCATATGTTTATCAATGAACTCTCTAGTGATTGCAAAGATAGTCTTGAAAAGAGAATCCATTCTTCACCAAGATCGATGCCTTCTGGTGTACACATCTGTTCAAGATCGATGCCTTCTGGTGTAAACATCTTTTTCAACTTCTGTATCCATTCTCAAGCTCCTGCAGATCAGCAGGATATAGTCCAGATAAAAGTTGTGCCATAATGTACAGCTTAACTGACAAATCGAACTTCAGCATAGTCTCTAGGTCAATTTGACACTGTGGGGTGAGACCAGTGTTATAAATATGTTATAAAGTAGGTGGAGGGGGGAGGAGTACTTCCCTTAAAAAAGTCATTCGCGTATCAGATCTTTTTCATGTGAATTGTGATGTTCCTTTTGTGAAAATCTCTACGGTGGGGGTGGAGAACGGGGACTTTTAACCCCAATTTTGGCCAAATTTCTAATACTAAAAGGTATAGACCTATTCTGATTTTCTAAAGGACGGGAAGTTGAATATCTCAACCCTACAGCCTCCTTATCTACGGGCCTTTATGGGACAACAAACTCCACCTTAAATTCCTATTAGTTGCTGCTTATGATATGCTTGACCGGTAACAGTTTAGCTCCCCATGCTCCCCTTTCAGACCCGCCAACCATGGACGATTTCTATTGGAAATTAAGTTTATCTACTATCACTACGTTCAGATTTTTGTTTACTAGAAACAGATTCTTGAAGAGATTCTATCTTTTTAATTATAACAAAGAACACGGGTCAGCTGTGTTGGAAATTTAATTTATTTATTGGATGATTTCCGTGACAGAAGACACATGGCAATCACATAATACTGTGAATTAATTAATACGTCTACAGAAAATACCTTATGACCACTAATCTATGTATAAATAAATCAAAGTCTTCACGCTCGACCGCATCTAGGGTTACCAAGCGTGTTTATTCGCTTAAACGAAGCGAGACCAAGTGTGTTGATTTGAACTCACAACACATTCGTTGTATTTGTAAACTGTTATAGAAACTGGGACATAGGCATAACAGGGCGAGATATAAGTCAATGTTATAAAACCAAGACAATCTCGGTGAGACCTGGACACATCTTTGCACTCAATACATACAATTGCAATACATATGTGCCATTAACATAAACAAATGTATATTTCCGCAATTTCAGTAAGCAATGTATCAAGTCAAAATATATTGACCTTTTTTTTTTAATTCAGCTGACACAGGTGGATGTCGTTATATTGTGAAATTGCGTTATTGTTGAAAGTAAATTTTCTCTAAAAAATGAAGCGTTTTAAACTCACAAATTGCAATCCCATTTTTTTTCCTCGTGAATACTAAATTTATTTTCTTTTGTTAACGAAATTATAATTAGATAATTAAGATCTTTTAAATTAAGAATTATGGACATTAAAAACTGTAAGACTACATTACAACTTTTTATCAAAATACTTTATTTATTCTTTCAAATAAATAACAGTATCCAAATGTTAAATCAAAAATACGTTTAAGTGTAAGGGAGGTAACCGTGTAAATACAAATAATACTAAAATTTAGATAATTTCATGACAAAAAAGTCGAGTGAAGCACTTTCTCCGCAGCTCTCCTACACCCCCGTAATCCTCTCTCGAGGCGGTATGACATAGAAGGCGCCGCAATCGAAAGCCACTCGGACGCTAAGTACAGCTCACACTTAGCAGAGCACGTTTATGCTGTTAACATTCCGTACGACCGAAAACTTCACCCCGGTGACTTCGTCCTGTCTTAACATGTCATATGGGGAGGAACCAGCCTAGATCCCAAGCGGTACTGTGACGAGCGAGCTGACTCGACACTGGCTGAACCTTGACCCCGCGGTGGAGTCTAAGACATGTGAACGGACTACTGACACTAGTTCCCATACAAAGTCAAGAGCCAACTTTTGTATAAGTTCCGCGGGGAACTTGAACCTTATACGGACATTATCCCTTAACATCCAAAAGTTTATGTGCCACACTTTTGTTCACCATGTCAACAGTTAGGGAAGAATGTCGTGCATATTGCTTTCAAAAAAACGTTTTTATAAATAGTAGAACATAAAGAGTTACATAAAATCACTCAAGATAAATGAGAGTTGTTTATTTAAATGATATTACCACATGATCAGATCAAAATATTTGTGTTCTTATGATTTATTAATATATTTTCACATATTAATACATTTCACATGTATTACATCCCCTTAACTGATAGTATCTGCGTGGTTATGACCCTTAATGTATAATGGAAATGTCCACTCTCTATAACCCTGATATCCTAGACAGAGCCTCAAAATATATTTCAAAAAATTATTTTTCCATACAGAGCCTCAGTTTTTATCCTATTTTTGCATTGCAATCATGTTTTTATCTTCTTAAAACTTCAAGTTGCAAAAAACTTCAGAGTCATGTTTTTATGTTGTGAGTTTAATTCAAGTACAATTAGTTTTCGCAAAAACAAAACACATGACATTTGTTTGGACAATCATTCAATCATGACTATTACATTTTTGTTTGTAAATGTTTTGTCATGTGTCTTTTGCTAGGTCATATCGACTTACTGTACCGTGTCTCTCGTCAAATACAATCACATGAACTCATTCTTCTAAATGACTTTACTTGACGTTAATTTGTCATTGGCTGTCGACACAATGTATACAATAGTGACCAATGAAAATCACTGTATTGGTTAAATAATGTGACTTCAGGTGGATTATTTTCAAATAGTCCACACAACTAATTGAGATACACGATTATACAGTATAGTAAACAATGTGTAATGGGGAATTTTTGATACCACACCGGTATATTCTGGTCATTTCTATTTGTACTGTGTCTTTCTGCAGACATGGGTTACATGCGATCTGTTGCATTCTTTATCTTTATAATTACTAATAAAACCAGTATTCTGGTTTTCACACTTTTCTTTTATTAATATATGATATGCAAGTTGTTTGGGAAAATTAGCAGTATATTGTCCTTAATGATTGATGCACAAAATAACCATATTTACGTATTGTGTTTAGGCAAGTGCTACCAACTCGTTCCGCCAAAAGCACTAGACAACACAAATTGCTTTTAAAAAGTCACACACCATTAGTTGTTTTTTAAAAGCTTCGAGAGGGGAACAAAGAATACCAATACTGTTTGCATTCAATGTACATTTTAAGAAGCGACTAAGGAGGTTATATGGTGGAGTTGGGTGTCCCATCCTATATAAGGTCAAAATGATCCAGTGCCATTCTAAATTCGGATGTGTTAGGTCAAAAGCGAAGATCTCGCATCAATGTTGTGAAACATGACAAAACGCATTATGAACTACATCCTGCTAATCTGCAGGAGTTTGAGAAAAAACGCAGAAACGAAATTATCAAGAGTGAGAACTAAGATGGAAAGCATCTATGTCTTGTTGACCAGATCTCAATGTCCTTTTTATCTCCTGTTACCAGGATTGATCACATCGTCCGTAATATATCTCCTTTAATACCCACTTGTGCTTCACTTCTTTCTCTCTCACTTTCATCATTCCTTGCCTCCCATTTCGTCATATGTGTGTTTCTATTCATTGTTAGTCAGCTATCGTTTGTCCTGATGATGGTTTCTTATTCAAAACGTCGTATGTTTTGCGTCTATTCGCTAGTATATCGTGTGTATACATATTGACAACATTTGTATCTAAATCTGTTTTCCTTATATTGCACTGTGTTGCCCCAGCCCTCGTATTTCCAGCCAATGTGTTGTTCCCGGCACTAGAGATTAATTCCTATAGACCAGAAAAAAGCTTGTCATCTTTCCTCAAGGATTACTACTATAGTATATCTTATGCGTCGCATAATACTTTTCTCCTTATTCCTCGTTTTCCAGCAGGTCAGATGCTTATTTGGATTCCATCAAAGAACTGAACTGCTCAAAGAGGCAGTGCAGTGGACCTATCCGCCAGAGCTGTTTCAGATAACCATCGTGTCCCCCTTGTGCTGTGATATAGTGTGCAGTTTTGTAAATTAATAGAAGCATTCAAAAACTTATATTTATGTCGCAGATCTGGAAGAATCTGCGCCATAGTTTCATTTTTCTGTGCAATTATCCCCCTCCCTTCAAATATATAGCCCCAAACGTGGACCTAATTACATTTTGAGAACCACTGATCTTTATCTGCTTCTTATTTTTAGCCGTTCGTCCTCAAACTCCTGTATGTTATCAGGGTGTAATACGGAGAATGAAATGTGGTATGCCATAATTTACATCGTGGTTGCGATATCTGCGCCTTTCGATCTGACACACCCAACTTCAGCATGACTTCTGGATAACATGAACCTCTATTGAATAGGAGAGCCAACTCAACCCCCAAAACCTTCTTAGTCACATTTTACGATGTGCATGGTAGGCAACAATAACAGTACCACTAACTTTGCTTATTTTTCCACACCACATTGGCATCACTGATCTAAACCACATTCACTGATCTAAACCACATATCACAGTACACACCACGCATTGTTTGTGTTTTGGTTTTTCTTACTAGTTCTAATGTTGACATCTTAAGAGCAATCTTACTTTCGTGAACTGTGCTCACGAGATAGAAATAGGGCTCTGTTTACTGGAAGAAAACTTGACTATTGTGTCTTAGATAGTCACACTGACTAAACATAATGCTTCATTAGTAAAATATAATTTAGTCACAGTAAACAGAGAACTTCCCACTTTATAGAAGGTGGTTTTCACTTTATAGAAAGTGGTTTTACGTTTGCAATGAAGGGGAGATAATATGTACAGTTGTGAACAGATTTGTTTTAATTAATTATTGTGTCAAAACAAAGTTGAGAAATCTATTCCTGATGTACTTTCACTTTAAACTTGCATTTACCAATTAGTGTGTTCTTTTTTTTTAATTGTATGTATCTGTCTAAAATATTTTTTAAAAATATTATGAAACTCGCACATTTAGACCGACACACTAAGTGTTTCCAATATACAAAATCGTGAAATTTTGAATTAGATCCCCTTGTTCTATCAATTAAAAATATGTTTTATTGCGTTTTTCAAGAGATGTCACAGATTGTCAGAGATCACAGATATCATCATCATCAGGTGCCATGCCGGTTGGCGTAGGCGGTCATGGCTCTCCACAGCTCTCTGTCCACAGTATTATGTATCAAAGTAGTTGTTGTTTCTTTGCCGTGCCAGGTTGTCAAACTGTCTAATATTTTCTCACGTTGCCGCTCTCTGCCTCTGGTGCCTTCAATATTGCCTGTTGTGATTATGTTCTCTAAACCTGCCTGTCTCATGAAGTGGCTAAAAAAAAGAAGATTGCCTTTTTCTTATATTGTTGATTACGGTCTGTTTCGCATTTAACTCTTTTAACACATCTACATTAGTTTTTCTGTCAGTCCATGGTATTCTCAACATTCTTCTGTAGAACCACATCTCTGTTGCCTCCAATCTCCCACTTTCCATATTACAGATATAAGATTGTATTAAACATAAACGTTCAAGTCGTAGGCTAAAGCCTAAAGAAAATCAGCAAAATTTCCACCACCCCTAATGTGGAGACAACGAAGGAGGGTAAACTAAATCCCCCAAAACAACAGATTATGATATATTTCTGCGGAGAACCCAACGCATGAGATAAAGGCCAGATATCCCATACGATGCAGAGAGTGCGGTTACAGAATCATGTACAAGAAGAGAACAATACGATAGATTGTATTTGATGGCAGATAACAGCAGTCAAATTGTTCGCCCTTGTCTAGTATTGTTTATTCGAGAATGGTGTTTGCATGTTTTTAAGAGAGATAGAAATAAAGACTTATGTATTTCTGACTGAAAAAATACTGTTTCATTGTTACTGTTACTCTCCAGGCACCCCTCTTACATCCCAGAATTAAGAAAGGGTACACCTATTTTATGACAGACTATACGGAGACTTTCAACAACCTTCACATTCCAGGTGTCACGTCAAAAGTTAGGGAAATGGCCTTTAGGATATTATTCAACATGACGCCCATTATAGGGAAACAAGCACTCAGACTAGAGCAGACGCCAAAATGTAAACTTTGCAGAAGAAACATCCCAGAAACAGAAGACCACATCTTTTACACATGCAATACAATCACTCCTACCAGAAACAGATTAAGAGACACAACACGGACACTTACAAAGCTATCATGTTGGACGTACTGTCTCAGACAACAGATGTACACAACAAAGTTATCATCTTGTTATTCCAATACAGATACCTGATCTGGTCTTGTCGGATACGGGCAGTGTTTCACAATACAATATTTCAACCACATAACGTTTTACACATATTCAATCAGATGACACATCACATAATATGAACATGTACAGAAATACGCAAATTATCACGGGTTTTTTTTCATCAATAGATTTTTTTTGTCATCCATGTATCACTCACTTTACAAAATTGTAAAGGTCCACCATTCCACATTTCAACTCGCGGGCAAATTTCATTACATTACTATTGTTGTTACTTTTATATTCTATACTATAATCGTTACAAATATGTTGTATATATATATATATATATGAAAAAATATGTATAGGTATATACAATGTTATTAGGGAAAAAAACCGAAAAAACCAACCACATGAAAGCCAGCTCCCACTATGCGCATATATGTACACGTGTGTGTGTGTATGTATATATATATATATATATATATATATGCGTATATGTGTATATGTGTGCACGTGTGTGGGTATGTATGTATGTATATATGCGATGTATGTATGTGTGTGTAAATGCATTTTTTGCTTGGATAGTGTATGCGTGTAAGGATGAAAAAAATCAAAAAATCCTTACATATTATATTTATCATTTACACTCTCATCACAAATTTTCATGAATGTTATTTAATCCATCTCATAACAAAATGCACACTGCACATTTAAAATATATTTGGTTTTGTAAATGTTTTTTGTTGCAAAAAAAAAAGTTTGAAAATTAAAATAAAAAAGTTAGTTACTCTTATTAATTCTTGAGACTAACGGGAATTGAACCAGCCCGTTACTCTTACTGTAATTACTGTTACTCATTGGAGCTCCTGCCATCTGATGTTAAAATGCTGCCAATATACTTGACTTAAGCCCCATGATTAAATGTTACATCATAGATAGTAATGCTGTATTTTGGCGGTATGCATTTCTTGAAACAGCCATTACTTCTGGTTTCTTCTTGTTTAGACATAGCTTTGTTTTCACTTTTTGTACAACCATGTCTAACAAGGTTTAAATTTCTTGTTCTCTCCCTCCAATCAGAACTATATCGTCAGCATATCTTAGATTATTTAGATTTTGTAACCTCCAACTGCTATTCCTAGCATGTTTTCTAAGTCTCACATAATATCCTTTGTATACAGAAAGAAAAGATCTGGTGACATTACACATCATTGTCTGATGCCCATCTTTATCTTTTGAAATTCTCCTACATTACCGTCAACCCTCGACACAGCTGTTTGTTTCCAATACATGTTTCTTACTACTATCTTTAGATCTTTTCCATCAACATAGCTGTCATCTTATTTTTACATACAGTCATATGTGGTAGAATTTATATGCGTATTCTTATACAACTTCTGATAAATGAAACAACAGATTCTGAACAATGTAAAAACAAACTCAATAAACTGCTTTTCGCTGACGATAAAAACATCATGTATGATGATGAAGAAAAACTGCAAACTCACATCAACTCACTATCAAGAATATGCAATACATACAACATGCGGATCAACCGACAAAAGGCAGAAACTATGCAAATAACGAGATCAACAGAGCATTTAAACATTCAAATAGAGAGCACAAAAATAATACAAGTCAAAGAGTTCAAGTACCTACGAAGTATCTTCACAGAGGACGGACGAGTCAATTGAGAGATAGAAACAAGATGTCAAAATGCAAATATTGGGATATACCAGATGTCACTTTTGCTATAGCACCCAAAAAAAACCACACAAAAACACGGAGATACAGAAACACATAAATAAGAACATCTTTGTGCCAACACTATGCTACCAATGCCAGACTTGGCAACTAACACCTACACATAAGTAAGATCATCTTGTGTTCTAATACACAAGGTGTTAGTTGTCAAGTCTGGCATTGGTAGCATAGTGTTGGCACAAAGACCTACACATAAGAGAAAGATCGAAACTTGCGAAATGTCTAAGTTAGGCTATTTGATTCACCAGATTCGACAAGGTGCGTAATTAGAACATCAGACGGATACTAAGTATACCATAGTGCATCAAGTATATAGAGAAACTACAGATCTGTTGTTTTAATACCATGCATATTCTATGCATTTTATTATATCTATTATATTTCTGATGTTTTGGTTGAGTCTGGTGATTCCAGTGGCCTTCTTCAGACATTTCATTTTGCGAGTTTTGATCTTAAATAAATCAAAAATCATGTACACCATTCAACATAACTGCAGAATGTTCACAATGGTCAATAATTACACACTTGGGTTTTACATTGTTCACTTTCTCCACCTTGGTTTCACTGGACATTTATGGATCACATTTATGGATTTAGAAGTTATTCATCTGACATGGACTATTCAACAATCTCAAAAACATTAATCTATTGTTTCTTTTGAACACCGTGCTCGCTTTTATTGCGGGGTTCTTTGCCAGAGAAACTTCTACCATTTATTCATTTTAACACAGGTGGGAGAGTTGTAAGGAATATAATTTTAACACAGGTGGGAGAGTTGTAAGGAATATAATTTTAACACAGGTGGGAGAGTTGTAAGGAATATAATTTTAACAGTGTGTTGTTTACTATTATTATGTATAAGGGTTAGTCATGGTCGCTGTAATTTATTGAATAATAGATGATAAGTTTGGGTTTTCTGTAACGTGATACACATGACAAATTATCACTTTCATTTATTCCAAAGACAGTACGTGAGAAAAGGAAGCGTGGATGTTAGAGTGTGAGGTCTATGGCACTATCTTTGTCCTGAGGTGGTATGCTAGTCATGTTTTAAGCATCTGCGATTAAAAGTACACAAATTGAGTAAACTGTAGCTTATAGGGACACCATATATATTGTTAGTTTCTTTGCCATTCCTGCAATACGAAAGTTATGAATATATTTGTGAATATATAGTATATTCACAGTTTACCGAAATAATCACCCTTCTTCAGTTTTTCTTTAAAAAAATAAAGTATCTTATGGCGAGGTATGCGCCTTTCAGCAACATAAAGGGGTGGGGGAGGGTTACTGTTACAGATAATCCAGTAACCATGATTCCAATATTAACATTGTGATGACAAAAACGTATTGAATATATAACTCGGTGGTTATGGTTCTGCACCACTCCCTTAAATACATAGGCCTACTCTAGAACTCGTGGTGGCTGGATTACCAGAACTCTATTATTATTTTGTGGTTAAAAAAAACTGTGATATAACCAAATTGGCGCCCGTGTGTTGCCAGTGGACAGAAAGGGGGGGGGGTAAAGAATTGCGCCATTATTACCTGCCAATTATGTTGTAAGAGGCGACTAAGCAGGTCTTGGGCTCGCGTTGGTTGTCTCATTCCCAAAAAGGTCAAAGTAGTAGGATATGTCAGACCGAAAAGCGCAGATATTGCAGCTAAGATATAAGCTATGACACAATGCACTTCGTTCTCCGAACTACATAATGCTAATATTCGGGAGTCTGAGAACGAACGCAGAAGAAGAGGAGAGAAATTGGACCATGTCCGCGTTTGAAAGAAGCGCGCCTCACCATAAGAGTACCTTAAATAAAGGTCATAATTTGTCCATGCCTTTATAAGGTTCAATATTTCTATTTCTTTCCTTGCTATTTTAATCTGTTGCTGCCTTGTGCCCAAAACGCCGTTGTTGTTTTAGTGAAGCCTCCAAGCTGTCATGAAAGGAAACAGGACATATTACATATTAGTTATCATCTTTTCTATCTCTATTGTAAATAGGAATTCCTTGGAAAATTAGAGACTTGGCAACTTGTACAGCTTTCTGGCAGTACTGTCCGGGTTATAATCGCCTCTCTACAAACTAAAGTAATGTGTGCTTAATTGCTTTATTGGCACCATTTGAATTTATGTTTCGTTCTTGCGATATCAGGCTCCGTTCAGAAAGCTCTTTAAGTGCATCACACATTAATTCTAAGTCTAAAATAAACTCCACAATAGTAATCTTCTTCATCAATCCCTTTTATGTGCACCTATCTTTTTTTTTAATCTCTGGAATTATCATCTTAAGCATTCTAAAATGTCCAACTACTTTAAGATCCAACCAAACTGCAGATACTGAGCGAAAGCTGGATGCTACCCAACTAATGCTTAATATTCGTCTAATTTCAACAACTGTGTTTCCAGTAAACTGACACATGCATGGAGTTCGTGATTATTCTTTGGTCGATGCATGATAAAAAACGTATAACGTGTCAATAAATTATTTCAATCTATTAATTTCAGAAACTTTCTTATCAGCATCGTGGACAGATAATTCCAGATTATGCTTAGCACAGTATCAAACAATTAATGATGGAAATTTATCTTTTAATAACTTTTTTTACTACGAGAACCCAACATTATTGCTGCACCATAACAAGAAACGGAAATTAAACATTCATTCAGGCACTCCTCTGTCAATACAATAGAATGAAGACATTTAATCAAAGCGGAGAAGATTCCGGCTGATGGTACATCTTCTAGTTCAGCTAAGTCAATAAATAAATTAACTAGTCTGATCATTTCACAACCTGAAATTATTGCGCGAATATACAAAATAACGTAGATATTCTGACTGATTGTTATCGCCTCGTCGATGATTAAAGAAAATCTTGATTTTATATTTACAATTGTATTGATCAATTTATTTTCTTCTCCTTGTTAATATGATGTATAATATTAACACAATCGTTTGTAGAGTGAAGTATCCGTCCCATATCAACGCCGTTAAGTTCTTGTAGATTAATTTCCATTTCAAAAGTATTGAATGACTGATTTTTGTTGTTGCAATTATATAGACTTTGTGAAACACCTTTGTAGTTGTTTCTTTTTGGCGTGATTGAAATTTTAGGGATACCGTTTAAGTGTCTTTTTTACTTCGCGTCTTCTAATATTGTTATGAAAAGTGTGTGGCCATCGTTTGCTTTATGTTTCCATATTTGTATTTGTAAAGATGTTGTTCCCGAGTTTTGATAAAATAAATTTCTTCACTGTTTGCTCATTCTTTTGAAATCTTAGATCCCATTTTAGCCACCGTTCCGAGTGTTTGAATTTTGTTACAAGCACTGCAACACATTTTCTCATTCTTTGTTAGTAACCAAACATTTCTTTCCCAGAAATAATTCGTTTGCTCCATTGTCCAACAGGACGACCAACAATATTTCACTTGTTCATTCTTGATTCTTCTTGATTAGAAAACTGACGTCACAGCACGTGGGGCATTCTCATAAGTGCTCCGACCTCTGTTCCAGCAGCCATTCGACTCGATGGTGTTTCGAGTCCAATGCCGCCAAAACAGACGTCGACATCAGGGCACAACTCTGACCCTTGCGACAGTTTCCTATGTTGTTCCGCCAACCAACGCCGTTCCCGCACAACATGGTAACTGTTATCGAAGGTTACGACTACGGGATTGTATAGATGACGTGCCATGAAGCTTCTATAATAAGATAACCTCAATTTAAAGACATGTCATCTACTAAGGTTTTCTGTTGCATGGTTGGTTTGTCTAGTGAGCCATTGGTGAGACTCACAGAAGCAACCACATGTGCACTTGTTCATTCATCTTATTAGAACGTGAAGATGCTGCAACTACAAGCGATTCCGACGTTTTCATTATTGATTCCGCGCAATAGTTCCCATATTTTTGGTGCTTTTGATGGGGAAAAAAGTTGTTAATTAAATACAGAAATTCGTAAATATTTTGCACCGAGTATTTGTCACAAGCTGAAACAGTTCTGTACTATGTGCTATGGGAAATGACCCTATATCGTACAGAACACCTCTTTACATAATTAATTAGGACGTCATTCGTTACGTGTTTTATTATTAACGTGCTGATCGCTGGCTACCATTTATATACTTGGAGTCGCCTGGCTATTTTTGGCATGCGACGCCAAGTATACAAATAATGGCCAACGAAAATCACGACAATAATTTTAAAAAAGTAACGAATGAAGTCATAATTAATTACGTACAGAGGTCTTCTACTGTATAGTGTTTGGTTTGGAGTCAAGTCCGTTGATAAGGGGGCGGTGGGTGTTTCTTTCGCAGCCAGGTCATGAGACTTAGTACTAGGAAAAAAAATGCCAAAAAGGGTAGACACCCCTCCCCCCAACCCGAAATAAAATAAAATAGGTTGTCTACTAAAAATAAAAAAGAAAACCCTAGAAAAATGAAGGAATAACTCATGAGATCGAAGATATAACCATTTTAATTCGGTACATTTTCCCCTCCCCCTTATCAAAGACGTATCTATGACCCTGGTTCTGGTGTATGCCCCTATAGGCCCCCCTATGTTATTCCTGGGCAGATGCAAGTCGCAGAGTGTTGATGAGGATCATTTGGTGTAAATGCGCATTTAGACGGCAATGTCCTGTTCACAGTCGAAAAATCTCGACTTGCTTATTGCTGCTCAATTTGTTGCTGTTGTCTTCCTGGAATCTATAGTTTCCCGTAGTTCTCTACACTGTCAATGACAGTGTCATTATCATCAAGTACCGTCTCCGCAACGAAAGTTGCCTGCAACGGCACTGTAGTTGCATGTTATTTTATCAAAGCTTTTACTTCCATGAAACTTTGAATTAGTCATAATCGCTATTCTCATGTATAGGCCCTATTCTTAAAAATTTCTAAATTTCATGCTTAAAAAAAAAATAATCTAGACATTGAGATATGGTCCTATTGTATCTTTGGTCACAAAACACACATTAAAATCATATTTAGTCTGTTAATTGTGAATATGTGCCAGGCAGTGTCAAAGGTCATGTTAACATTTAGTCGTGCAAGAAATGCAGACACAAACACAAGGAAGAATAGCACGTCATTCTTATCAGGCTACCATTATGGGTATGAATCTTATTATTTAACCTAATTTAGACTGCATGACATAACATATCATAGAAGCAAACATTACAAATTACAATGGAGATAACAGTAAGTAAGGAGAAATATATTTGGTGCACAAATAATTTGTTAATGATTGATCAGTGTTAGTACTGTTAATTATAATATAATATAATTAATTTTAGACTGACTCTAGGTACTTGGATACAATTTTATAAATAAATTACATCATTAAAAATACTATATTTAGATATCCCTTGAAAATTGCAATTCAACGATACATCAACCAAGTCTGTACGTCAACCCTGAAAAAAGTTATCAATTTTTTCCAAATTAATTTCACATCAAAATAATAATTTACATGAAACATATAGGAAAATATAAATAAAACTCGACCACAAACATGTAACTGAGTTGACAATTTCTGAATTATCTTCGTTATTTTCAATAATACAACACATAAACTATACATTTTTGTGTTCGTGAAGACGACGCTTAAGTTGATCAAATTTCTGGAATGTTCAGATGGACACAGAACTAATTGATATTCAAAATGGCTGCTAATTTGCATAATTATAATGAAAATAAATTAAATATCTATTAAACATAATAAAATATCACAGAAACTATATATTTTTGTATTCACAAAGACAAGACTCATCTGTTGATCACTTTGCTGTGATTCTCAGAGGCATGTACAACATCTAATTAATATTCAAAATGACAGCCAATTTGCATAAATAAAACACATGTTGATGTTTTTAAAAAATTAACAGCCGTTTTCAGCATCGAGCTGCATCCTTAATAGTTACATATATAAAAAGAAAAATGCAATCAAAATTTCAATAAAAAGAAAGACATAATACATCTCGTTGCAGACACGAAAAACGGCAAAAAAAAACTAAATGTAAACATTAGTCCAAGAAATTTATAACTTGAGCAAAATTTTCTGTACAAGCAAATCCCGGATATCCAAGTACCTAAATAGGATAGGCCTACTAAGATTACATCATTCAATAATTCTAATTATAAATTATATAATAATGACATGAATATTAGTAGGCCTAGGCAGTCTGGTAACTCTAATCAATTTGTTAAATGTTATTTTAATCATTCCTTAGGAGTAAGTAAACATAACCGCAGAAAATATCCATTAGTAGGCTTACTGCATTAGGCAATAGTAGTTAAGGATATCATATATTTCTAATAACTGTATATTAAAATTAATAAACTATTATACATTTCTTAATTACAGAAAAAACAATGGCAGACAAGAAATCTATTAACGATCTCAGAGCACTTGCTGCTCAGTTTGTACCAGAGAATCCTTTAAAGAAAGGCTATGTTGCACGGCTGATATTCAACTGGTCCAATAAAACTCTTGATGTGATGAGAAAGGTCCAGGCTGTTGTGATTGCTACAGAGCCGGATAAGTATATTATAAATGAATCTTCTCTTAGGTATGATGTGAATAAGCTTGCACATACTCTTGATGATCATATAAAGTGTTTAAGTGGTCATTGGTCCACAGTTGTACAACTTGAGCCATTTCCTATTTCGTTGAAAGCTTTGGCCAATGTTAATGATTTACAGCCTCTTTCAATTCCAACCGAGTCACCATTCCTTTCAGGCACATCTGATATTGCAGCGTCTTTTTCAGGTACATCAATTAGGTCAAAATCCCCTAAGAAGATGAGATATGACTGTGATGCCTGTGCAAAAAAGAAGCGCACAATTGCAAATATGACGAAGAAGTGTGAATCTTTGTCAAGGAAGCTGATGGCACTAAGGAAGGTGAATCAGGATATCAAGGTCACTTATTCTGTTAAGAGGACAAATCAGACCAAGAAGAGGAATGCAATCAGAATATGTGCTTTGAGGAAAAGATGCAAGAATTTAGCAGTTAGCCAGAGTGTTTTCCAAGATTCGGTTGCCAAATGCAAGGACTTGGAAAACAAACTGACAGATGCAGAGGCCTTAATTCGACAAAAGGACAAACTTCTTGAAAAGGCAATGAAGCATGCTCAAGGACTGGAAAAGAAACTGATGGAAGCTGAAGAATTGAGCAAGGAACTGGCACAGTACATCAGAAAGCTCAACATTGAGAAGGAAGAAGTGGAAATACTTTGCAGAAAGGAGATTCTTAAGGCCAAGAAGGAATGTCGGAGTGATATCGCCCATATGGAGAACGACATAGCAATTCTCCAGGAGGAAATTGCGGATGAGGACAGCAGCACTGTGGAAGTGAGGAAGAACATGTGCCAGTATAGTATGCCCTTGCGCATGTGCATGTACAAGTGCCTTCAGAGTCATGTAGGTGTTAAGCATTGTGCATCTCTAGTTAATTACATAGGTAAAGTGTTGTTTGGCAAAGTATTATCTAATGCACCTCATCACACTTTTCATTTTCTCATCACAGTTTCACGGATGTCCTATGACATGGGTATGCAGTCTGATGTTAAGGCTGGAGACTTAATGCATAAGGCAACCGTGATCAATTTGGCATGGGACTCTACAACATTAAAAGGGGTCCATGTGAATGAGGTGCATGTCACAGTTGATGTTGCTAAAAATGTGTATCAGTCTTTAAATTTATATATTGATGCACTGCCTGGATCAACAACAGATGACTAGTTCACGCACATAGTGAGCTCTCTCATCGATGCCATCACTGAATACTGTCATTTCACGCACATAGCGAGGTCTCTCATCGATGCCATCACTGAATACTGTCATTTCACGCACATAGCTAGCTCTCTCATCGATGCCATCACGTCACGCACATAGCGAGGTCTCTCATCGATGCCATCACGTCACGCACATAGCGAGCTCTCTCATCGATGCTGTCACTGAATACTGTCATTTCTTTGGCTAGTCAGTTAAGGATGTTACACCCAATATTTTAAAGAAAATAAAAAGTACCATGACTGACAGAGCAAAAGTAAATCACTGCGTTACTGAAAGGCTGAAGAGGGAGTTCAACATGGAACTTACAGAGCTGAATTGTCATCTGCACCCCATAGATGGACTTGCACAATGTGCACGAAAAACCCTGGACACATTGGACAGAAAGTGGGAGTTGTCAAGTGGAAGTGGGCCTATTGGATGTGTTGCTGCACAACTTATCCACCACATTGCCAAAATGAGGTAAGCATTTACTGTCTGTATTGTTCACTAGAAGTTATTCATATTATCACATGTCTATGACATAAAGGTGTCTCTGTGTGATATAAATAGTACAGATTGCCAATGTAAAAAAAAAAGTAAAGTAACCCATAGCATTTATTAATGCCGTAGGGGTGTGAGATGTTAGCGATCTCACATTTCACAGGCTCTGCAAATGAGGGCGGTAGCCATCTCCTCTCCCTCGCAGTCTTTACTTCCCGGATTAATCCGGTACCCATTTAAGGCTGGGTCGACCTGGGAGCCGTTGCGATCTGAAAACATTTCCGCCTCAGCTGGGGAATGAACCCAGGACCACTCATATGCGAAGCCAGTGCGCTAACCACTGCGCTAACGCGGCTCCCTGCCAATGTATTGTTAGGCCAAAAGAGGGGAGCAAATAATGACGACTAAGGTGGTGATTAGGTGGAGTTGGCTGTCCCACCCCTTACAGGGTAAAAGTGACCCCAAACCATGCTGATGTCTGATGTGCAGGCCACAGATATTGCAGCAATGCTGTTAACCATGACACAACACATTCTGTTCTCTGAACTGTGAATCTGCAGGAGTTTGAGAACAAAAGCAGAATCAAAATAGTAAAAGTAATATGCGTAGAAGAAAACCAACAATATTAAACATTTTCAATATCCAATAAATGTAATGTTTTACACAAATTAATAATTTCAGATACAAGGATGGCACAGGGAGTCCAGCAGCATTAAAATGTTTTTTGAAAAAATCTGGCCTGAAGCAAGGGAGCATTCTAAGATATGTTGGCAACAGGTTTAACGTCCTCTTCCACATGGCGGCTGTCATTTATGAAGTGAAAGATAAACTTCTGGAATACCTTAATTCCAAGTGCTGTCACAAAGGCGTTCTTAAACCACTTATCATTGCCAGATTGAATGAACCCCTTGTTTTAGTTCAGCTCAAAGCACTTGGGCTTTTCTCAAAAATCCTGACGGGACCATGGATGAAAATCTTCTACAGCAACACAAAGAAGCTTTCTCATCTTGACCCAGTGAGTATAACTTTGCATTTCTTCTCAAATGTCTTACTTGTGTAGAAATGAACTATTTAATATTAGATCATGTCTTGGTTATTGTTATGTCTTTACTTCACATCTGTTCTATTCCTATTGGTTACCTACCCAGTGATTCATGAGATCATGCCATTATGTGATATCTGCTAATATATTTTGTTTTGTTCCAGATGAGGATTTTCATTTGCAATGTCTTGTAGATAGAAACATTGGCTAATATATAACAATATGATGATGATGATGTTCCTCCTTCGCTAGCGAAGATGAGCATGGCATGAAAAACATTAAATGCCATGGAAAATAAAAATAATAAAACAATAAATAAATAATAATTAAAATTGGTAATTAACTAATTTGGTTTGTGAGTTCGTAGTATATACAATATAATATATGTAACAGGATAGATGTTAACATATTTCACAATGTTTCCACCATTATTTGCTGAAATTATGTCACATTTATTTACACAGGTTATTCTGAGCATGAAACGCTGAGGCAGACATATTGGCCAGAGGAAACAACACTGGAATCAAAACTCTATGGGACACTGTATGAACTACAAAAGACAGTGAGTTTTATTAAGGAGACAGAATTACAGATATAGACATGTTTCAAGTGAACGAAAGAAGAAGAAAATTTACACAGGTAACGGATGGATCATTCCAGAAGTGCGTGGACTTCCTGAAAACAGTGCAGACTGATCCGATGCTTCTGATGTCCTGTGAGACGACTGTGTTTGGTGATACCATGGACATTGATGCTGCATTAATTAGATTACATGCAATAGATACTTGAGATTTAGATACATTTAAAGAAGCTGTTTCGTGTCTGGCAAAAGCCTTCACCAAGAAGCTTGAGCTCCAACTAAAACGATATCTGTCTGGAGATCTTTCTGCACCAAATGCTAAGATGTTAGCTGATACTACTGCAGCTCCACTGCACAACATGCAGGCAGACAGAACTCTAGGGATGATGGATGCTATGTGGCGCAGAGCTCCTAATGCTAAACTTGGCTTCATCGAAGGCAAAATTAAAGGGATACTTAATGATACACTTGGGTATCTCGAGTCACTACCTGAACCTTTGAGGGAGCGACTCGTAAAAGAATCTGCCACTAGAGGACGCCAAATTCAGACATTAAGAGCTCAGATGGAAACAGCAAGAGATGAAGCTTTTGCCAGGAGACAGGATGATGCTAGTAATAGGGAAGATAAGAGAAAGGAGATAGAAGCAGAGGTTGTTAGTCATATTGCAGGGAAGGAATCATTAGGTAAGTTAGACAGGTTTAGTAGGGTATGTCGGGCAGATTTAGAGGTGTTAGACATGTTGGTGAAGAAGGATCCACAACTGAAAGGTATGAGACATCGTCATGTCTGGCGTGATCAGGTTACTGGTGCGGATGTTGAGTATGATGAAAGAAAATTGTCCTTTAAGAGTAAGCGTAAGAAAGATAATGTAAGTCTAGAATGATGTAAAGCTGGTGCGAGTAGAGTAGAAGATGTGTATGATATGCCTGTGTCGCAGTTATTAGTTGATTATATTGTTGGGGATGTATACTTTATTTAGTTCTATCTCCTTACCTGTTGGTAGTTCAGATGTCTCATGAAGCTGAACTGTAAGTTATTGTTGCTTAATTATTAATTATATTACATTGTTTTCATCAATGTTCCTTGGTATCACAAACACACAAGCAAGGTAAATATATTTATATTTTCTTCTTATTTAACATTTTATTTTTTTGCATGTGTTTGCGTCTGTGGGCCTCACCAATGGTCCACTAGACAAACCAGCCATGCAACAGAAAACCTTAGTAGATGACATGCTGTTATATTGAGCTTATCTTATAGAAGCTTCATGGCATGTCCTCTATACAGTTATGCTTCTCATAATTTTATTTTGTTGTTGCAATGCGTTTCATGTTTTGTTATTTAACTTCTGTATTTCTTTTTATTTGAACTCTCTGTGGTTGGGAGAGAGCCAGAGGGAAGCATTATTACAGCATTATAAACACCACAGCTAAATAGCCCATGAAATTTGTATTTCAATGATACCTCAACCAGGTCTGTGAAAAGTTATGAATTGTTGTTGCCAAAATATAACAAAAATAATTACACGAGAACGCATAAGAAAATATAACTGTACTTGTGAAGAAAGTTGTGACGAAGAATTACAGCCGAATTAACAATTGATGCAATATCTTAGTTGTTTATGATATAACATGGAGGAAGTTATGAGTATTTTATCATAAATAACTAAAATGTGTAATAATTATACTTAAATTGAAAGTAAATTAGCCACCTTTTTGAATAGTAAGCCCCAATTACGTCTGAAAATGTGTGCAGTATATTCAAAAGATGCGTCTGGCATTTCCAAACCCGAAAATATATAGTTTGTAGGGTATTTTATCATAAATTAGTAAAATATTAAATAATTAGACTTCAATTGAAATTAAATTATACAAATTAGCCACCATTTTGAATATTAATTAGCCCCAATTATGTCTGAAAATGTGTGCAGCATATTCAAAAGATGCGTCTTGTCTTCCCGGACACAAAAATGTATAGTTTTATGCCTATTTTATCGTAAATAACTAAAATATTTCATAAATTGTTAATTCGGCTTCAATTCTTGGTCACAACTTTCATCATTAGTCCGTTCATAATTTATTATATGTTCTCATGTAATTATCTTTTCGTTAAATTTCGACCAAAAAATTCATAACTTTTCACATAATTGACCTACAGACTTGGTTGAGGTGTCATTGAATTGCAAATTTCAAGTGCTATCTAGCTGTGGTGTTTATAATGCTATAAACCCAATTTGAAATTTAATTTGAAACCAAATTTAGTGCTAATTATTTCTCATCATAGCACCAACACTAGTTACTCAATATTTCCTGTATTTATCACTCGATAACTAAGTATTTATTATCGTTGGCATCTTTACTTGTGTTGACCATCGATCGTTATTTAGAGTCATGAGCGTAAGCAAAATTATAATATATTAAATGTATAAATGGATTTAACAACACACTATTATTATTATTACCAGAACCACAGTGACATTCATTATTTTACATTTAGGTAGGTTCTTGGACACAATATTCAAAATTGTGCTACATAATTACAAATAATATAGTTAGATAGCCCGTAAAAAATTAAATATAACGATACCTCAACCAAATCTGTACGTCAACCCTGAAAAAAGGTACACATTTTTTTGGAATTAATTTCACATCAAAATAATTTCATGAAACGTAGGAAAATATAAATAAAACCTGTTACCACAAAATGTAGTCAAGCTGATAATTTCTAAATTATCTTTGTTATTTTCAATGATACAACACACAAACTATACATTTTTTTTTCACAAAGGCAAGACACATTTATTGATCCCATTTCTTAGGTACTTTGACATCTGGGATTAGCGTGTTTGGAAAAATTTGCCTAGGCTATAAATTTCTTGTGACTTTTACTATTTTTTAGTGATGTCGTCACGTGTCGTCACATTTTAAACTAGATTAATTAAGTTCTTTAACCATTTTTCTTTTTATATATGTAACTTTTAAGGATACTTTCTTCTTCTTCTGCGATCAGTTTCCTATGCTCATAAGTCTATACAGGAAGGTGGGCCGCCTCCATGAATTCAGTCGTCAGCAGGAGGTCCTCACAGTTGCCCCACAGCTTCACCTTCAGATCTGTCACTTGAGGCCATATTTTGGTTCTCACGTCATCAAAGAGTGGGCATGTCTGCAGAATATGTTCTGGAGTCTGGGGACCCTTTTGACATGGGCATTGGTCAGTTTGGGTAGCCTTAATTTTGTGGAGATGTGCTTGTAGTCTGCAGTGTCCTGTGCGAAGTCTAAAAATTGTGGTTTGTTGTGACCTGTTTAGCTTTAGAATAGGGTCCTGTGGAAAGTTACTGCCTGTTCTCTGACTCCATGTATGTTTGTATATTCCTTTGATGAGGGTTTTTGCTTCAGTCAGTGATATTCTGTGCTGGAATTGTTCCTTTTTTGCACCTGCTTTTTCCAGTCTGTCAGCTCCTTCATTTCCTGCTATTCCACAGTGTGCAGGGATCCACTGCAGCACAACTTTATTGTTGGCAGATAGTTGATTTAGAAGTTCTACAGTTGTTTTTGTTAGGAGATCTTTAGGTTCCTTTTGGATGGTTTGGAGTACTGACATGCAGTCACACAAGAAGACTATGTTAGCTCCTTTGAGCCTCCGTTCCTCTAGAGCCTTTGATGCTTCCAAGATTGCTTGTAGCTCTGCCCTGTAATTTGTTGATAATTTGCCAGTAGCGATTGAGAGTTCTAGTTTTGGGGTGTTTGGTATGAGTATTAGTATCGCAGCTCCTCCTTCTGCACCCTCTGATGATCCATCTGTGAAGACATGAATCCACTGTGAGGTAGGGTATTGGGTGTCTAGGTGATCAAGTGTTTTTGCCTTAAGGGCAGTAGGGGTTTCCATAGTTTTGCTCTCAATGCCTGGTATTGTAAGTTTTGCAGTATATATGGGTGAAGTGTTTGTGATGTTGCAATATGCTTCTAGCTGTTCCCATTCATCCGGATTGTTGCTGGTTACTTCTTTATTGGCTTTCATAAGTTTTTTTGATAGGTGATTGAAGCTTGGTCTTTTCAGTCTGTTTTTTGTTAGTTCTTTTGTTTTTTCATGCATAGGGTGATGTTTCAGACGTCTAAATTTTTCTGTCATTATTGCGATTTTCTCATCCCTGCGGTCTGTTAGGTTTTGTAATCCTGCTGTTGCTTCCATTGATGTTATAGGTGTGCTCCTTAGTCCTCCTGTTATGATTCGGAGACCTGAATTTTGAATTTTGTCCAGCTTTTGAAGATTGGTATTTGCTGCTGTTGCATATGTGGTCAATCCATATTCCAGAGTTGGACGAATGTGACCTACATAGACTTGTCTTATGGTTTTTATGTTGGCTCCCCAATCTGTCCCAGATAGTTTTTTCATTATTTGTAGTCTGCGTGTGGCTTTATTTTCTGTCTCTTCAATGTGTGATCCCCAAGTAAGTCTTTTGTCAAATTTTATCCCCAGGTAGACTGGGGTGTTTTCTTTTGGGAGTGGGGTATTGTCTAGAGTGAGAGTATAATTTTCAGGCTTTGTGGAGAGGGTGAAAAGTGTAGTGACGGTCTTACTTTTTTAAGGATACAAGACAATGCAGAAAACAGCAGTTAATTTTTTAAAAACATCAACATTTATTTTAATTATACAAATTGGCCACCATTTTGACTATTAATTAGTTGTACATGCTTCTGATAATCACAGCAGTGTGATAAAGACAGATGCGTCTTGTCTTTGCGAATACAAAAATATATAATTTTGTGGTATTTAATTATGTTTAATAGATATTTAATTTATTTTCATTATAATTATGCAAATTAGCAGCCATTTTGAATATCAATTAGTTCTGTGACCATCTGAACATTGTAGAAATGTCAGAACATAAAATTCTTGTCTTCACGAATACAAAAATGTATAGTTTGTGTATTAATTTATTGAAAATAACAAAGATAATTCAGAAATTATCAGCTCAGCTACACTTTGTGGTCACGAGTTTTATTTATATTTTCCTATATGTTTAATGTAAATTATTTTGATGTCAAATTATTTCGAAAAAAATTCATAACTTTATTACAAACTTGATTGAGGTATCGTTGAATTGCAACTTTTAAGGGCTATCCAACTATATTATTTGTAATTATGTAGCATTATTTTGAAAACTTTGTCCAAGTACCTACCTGCAATTTTCAGAAGCACACACAACTAATAAATATTCTACGCATGTGGCTGCGTCTGTGGGTCTCGCCAATGGCCCACTAGACATACCACCCATGCAACAGAAAACCTTAGTGGATGACATGCCGTTATATTGAGGTTATCTTCTTAGAGAAGCTTCATGGCACGTCATCTATACAATTATTCTTTTATTTTGTTGTTGAAATGTGTTCATGTTTGCCTGAATATATATATCTGTGGTTGGGAGGGAGCCAGAGATGTACTGTGCAGCACTGGGGAGGAGGAAACTGACAGCACTGTTTTTTCCTATGGCTGAAACCCACCATAGAGGCACAGTAACTCAGGACGTGACAATCCTTTTGACTTGAGCAATAGAGAAGTTCGGCATAACCAGTATTCAGTTGGTGGCGGAGAATGAGCACAGTGAACCTTATCTTGGCTACAGTGGCTAGAAGCAGTGCATAGGTTGAAACCTACCTTCCTAGTGGTGTGATAGTTATTCTCTGGCTCTGTCCCAGGGTGGGCTGAAAATCCACAGACTTCCCAGCAATATGATGCCATTTAACGGCATTAGGTCAAAGGGCATGAGCCCATGGACCGCTGGATCAGCAACCAACCAATAAATATTCAAAAATGGCAGCTAATTAAAATATAAAAATTAATTATGTAGCAATTAAATATATTTAAATGCAACATAATATATAAATATTTGTGTTAACAAAGGCAAGACACATCTTTTGATCCTATTTCTATAATTTTTAGGTGCGCTCAGAACTAATTAATATTCACAATGGCAGCAAATTAGCATAATTAAAATGAAAATAAATTATCAAACTATTGAATATAATTAAATACCACAGAAATTATATATATTTGTGTTGGCAAAGGTAAGACACATTTGTCGATCCTATTTCTATAATTTTTAAATAGCCAACGTCATGGATTCCCTTGTAACACCAATGAAATTAATAGCTGCCGTGACGTCACATCCAAACAATCACTGAGTTCAACTCTAGACACAGACGAACTTAAGCATAATCTGTTTCTTGTCCAATTTACATATTTAAAAAATTTTTCCTGTGATTTGTACTGAGCGATCATTATTTCTGCGTGCTACACACAGAGCGACGTGCACACACACATTCGAAATATTATTTCTAATTCTAACCATACTCTAAGTACTTATCTTGTCAAGTCACACAACAAAGGTTAGGTAATACCTCGAAACTAGAGCAAAGGTCACAGCAAAGAATTACAAGCAACTTGCGCCGAATAAAAAATTGATGTTCACTATGCAGATAGATGCCAACCAGGATCATTAAGCCTAGTTATTTACTGTAACCATAGTGATGACTGTGCAATTGCACGACATGTTTAGTCCGGTACAGTAGGCCCTCCAATATAATATATTATTCTATACTACAGGCCCAAGTAAATTAGCAATCATTAGTCTATGTTCACTGTTTTAGAGGCAACAGAGATGTGGTTCTACAGAAGAATGCTGAGAATTCCATGGACTGCCAGAAAAACTAATGTAGAGGTGTTGAAAGAGTCAAATGCGAAACAGACCTTAATCAACAATATAAGAAAAATGCAATCTTCTATTTTTGGCCACTTCATGAGACAGGCAGGTTTAGAGAACATAGTCACAACAGGCAAAATTGAAGGTGACAGAGGGCGACAACGTGAGAAAATATTAGACAGTTTGATAGCCTGGCACGGCAAGGAAACAACAACGACCTTGATACATAATGCTGTGGAGAGCCATGACTGCCTACGCTAGCCGGCATGGTACCTGATGATGATGAGTCTATGTTCTTAATTGCTTTCTTCTTCTTCTTCTTCTTTCGTTCACTTGAAACATGTCTATATCTGTAATTCTGTCTCCTTAATAAAACTCAGTCTTTTGTAGTTCATACAGTGTCCCATAGAGCTTTGATTCCTGTGTTGTTTCCTCTGGCCAATATGTCTGCCTCAGCGTTTCATGCTCAGAACACTCTTGAAGTATATGTTTGGCACTCTGTGCTGCCTGTCCACATGTACACATGGCCGTGTTGCCAATCTTGAACTTTGTATACATGTGACTGCGGAGTCGGTTGTGTCCTGTTCTGAGACGTAGAATTATAACTTGTTCTGATCTGTTCATATTGTGATAGTCATCTTGTGTTGGTGTTTGTGGCTTTCTTATTGACTTTATCATCTGTTTTTTCTGATGGTAGGTGATTGGTATATCTGGTTGGTCTTCGGCAGCACCTTCCTTAGCCAGTTGGTCTGCTTTTTCATTTCCTGGTATTCCACAGTGAGAGGGTATCCACTGCATGGTTACCCTATACTGGTAAGACAATTCGCTAAGTAGTTTTTTTAAGTCTGTTAGTTTTCCAGACTGGAGAGCTTGAAGCACTGACCTTGCATCTGTCAGGAATACCACAGGCTGTAGGTCAGAGTTGGAGTTCAGCAGTTTTTTAGCTGCCACACTAAGTGCCTGGATTTCTGCATCATAATTATTGCAGAATTTTCCTGTCGGTGTTCTGATTGTATCTCTAGGCTTGTGTGGATATTCTATATATACACCTGCACCTCCATTCCTCACAGCATTCTGTGCTGACCCATCTGTGTACACTCTGACCCATATATCTTGTGGATATTCCTCATCCAGGAAACTGAGGGTGACTGTCATTCGCTGCACACTGTTCTGTTCGTCCTCGCTTAGTATTCCTTTCACATGGGTCTGAATGTATATTGGCATTCCGTGGCTTTCACTCCACGGGGTTTGCTCTGGTACAGACCTTAAGGGGCTGCCAACTTCAGGTAGGTCTGTAAGTTGTCTACGGAGTCGTTTAGCTTGATGGATAAAGCTGCTCCTTTTCAGTCGTCCCATTGCTAGATTTTGGAATCTTTCCTTCATTGGATGACTTGGCATACACTGAAACTTTTCTGCTTGAATTAGTACTTTTATGTCTCTGCGTTCGCCAAGTGTTTGCATTCTTCCCATTTTCTGCATCTCTGCTATGGGTGTTGATTTCATTGCTCCCAACATTATTCTAAGTGCCTGGTTTTGCACTTTATCTAGATCTTGTAATGTGGTGTTTGATGCAGGACACCACGCAGCTGAACCGTATTCCAGGTGTGGTCTTATGCCTTGCTGGTAAACTTTACTGAGTATATTTCCACTGGCTCCCCATGTGGTTCCACTTAGTTTTCTCAGGATAGCTAGCTTCCTCCTGGCTTTTGTTGTTGCTTTGTTTATGTGCTGCTTCCATGTCAGCTTATCATCAAAAGTAACTCCGAGGTATGTGGGTTGTTTGTCTTCTTTCAAGAGCTCTCCATCTATCTTGATATGACCAGCTTTTTGTTTTGGTGAGAGGGTAAAGAGTGTAGTGCTGCACTTATCTGTGTTAATGCTGACGCACCATCTATTAGCCCATAAGGTTAGGGCATCGATAGCTCTTTGTATTTGTTTAGTGGCCACTGTTGCATGTTCTTCCGTGCACCAGATCACCAGGTCGTCAGCATACATTGCCACTTTGATCCCATGTGGTAGTTCAGCAACTAGGTCATTGATGTAAACCAAGAAAAGTGTGGGTGACAGGACTCCTCCCTGGGGGACTCCATGACGCAGTAGAACTTTCTTGCTCTTCCGACCATCTAATTGTACCCTGGCTCTTCTATTATGCAGGTATGCTTTTACCCATTTGTACATTCTTGAGCTAACCCTGCAATTTCGCAATTTCTTTAGGAGCCCTTCTTTCCAGACCTTATCAAATGCTTTCCTGAGGTCTATCCATGCTGCTAGTACCAGTTTCTTTTCTTGGAAGGCATCCTCAATCTCTTGGGAGAGGTAGGTTGCCTGATCTTCAGTAGAGTAGCACTGTCTGAAACCTGCTTGCTGTGATACCAGAAGGTTTTCACTTTCAAGGTACCACTGCATCCTAAGATTGATAATGCGTTCCATTGTTTTACATAGACAGCTTGTGAGGCTGATGGGCCTGTAGTTGGAGACTGTGTTGCCATCTTTTCCTGATTTGAGAAGTGGTATCATTATTGCTTCTCTCCATGCCTGTGGTACATTACCTGTGGACCAGCTTGTGTTAAAGATCTGCAGTAGCTTTGCTCTTGCTGCACTTCCCAGGTTTCTAATCATTTCATTGGACACTCCATCAGCTCCAGGGGACTTTTTCATTTTCAATTTGGATATTGCATGCTCCAGTTCTCTCATTGTGATTGGTGCCTCCATGACTTCAGGTATAGGTTCACCTTGTCCAATGTTTTGCTGGTTCTCTCGAACCTCCTGTTGTTTGTCTGGGCTGACTTTGACGTTATTGTCTTCTGCAAAGGAATCTGCAAAGTAATCAGCTGCATGTTTACCTGTTAAAATGTTTCTATCTTTATAAAGTGTGATCCTGGTATTTCTCCCTGTACCTTCATCATTTAGTTGTTTTACAAGTTTCCATAATTTCCTAGTATCTCTTTCTAGGTTCAGCGACTCTGTTTTTTCTTTCCAGCTGCTCCGTCTGGCTTGTAACTTGGCTCTTTGAAATTTAGCCTTTGTTTGCTGATATTTGTTGTGATGTTCTTGGCTAGGTCTGTTCTCAGCCTGCTGTCTAGATGTTTCCATCTCATTTTGCAGCTTTTCCAGTTCATCATTCCAGTAGGGTTTGTAGTTTTTGCGTGCTCCCCTGGGTATGGTTTTACTAGCAGCATGTAGTATACATCTATTAAATTCACTCACTGCTCTATTGATGTCTTTGTCCAAGTTCATGTCCTTAGCTAGAACACTGGTTAAATGCTGGTACATTTTCCAGTCTGCCCTTTTATAGTTCCACCTAGTGAGCGTGCTGCTGTCCGTGGTAAATTCATTGTGGATTTCCAGAAATACTGGTCTGTGGTCACTACCTCCAAGCTGCTTTCCAACAACACGTGTGATGTTCCATTCCAAGCCTGGTGAGTGGAATGCTAGGTCTGGTGTAGAGGTGGTGTGCCATGCTCTCGAGTAGAAGGTTGGCGAGTCTGCTGGCTGGTTAATAAGGATGAGATTATTTTCATCCTGCCAGCTCTCAAGTTCCTCACCTCTCTTGTCGATATGATCGTAGCCCCAGCTCTGAGAGTGGCTGTTGAAGTCACCACACACCATAAGTCTCTCTTTGTCTGGAATTGTGTCTAGTGCCAATGGTTTATCATTTGGGCAGTAGTAGTTCAGGAGATGGAATTCTGCACTGTCTGTTTTTAGGTGGAGCATCTGGTATTCTGCCCCTTCCATATATACTTCAAGCTGACATGCGCTGATATTGTTTTTAACAAGTGTCAGAATTCCACCCTTTCGCCTGTCCTTTCGGTCAGATCGGTAGCACTGGTAGCCTCTGATTTTGAAGGCTATGTCGCTGCTGAGGTGTGTTTCTTGGATACAGCATATGTTAACTTGTTCTTCACTGAGGACATTTTCAAGTTCCAATTTTTTGCTGTATCCATCTCTTTACTGTTGACACCCTCAGCATTCCAGTGCATTATTTTTATTGGTCGTTTGTTTGTTTGGCCAGTAGCTCTATTCCCTTGCCTCCTGGCTCCTCGGGGCAATTGAGAAGGACTTCCAGTAACTGAGGTTGGGCCCTTTCGAGGTATAGGGCCCGGCACCGTCCCTGCCTGAACGTCCGCCACAGGGCAGGCACCATAACTATTTATAGATGTAGACATGTTTCCATTGTGTTTTGTGCGTGGCATCCTGATTATCTGTGCGCCTTTTGGCTGGATGCCTCCGTCTTCAGCACTCTGCTTACTAGGGCAGGACTATGGTCCTGCTCGAGTGGGACTGCCCGACCAGTCTTAGTTTCCAGCCCCTGATGGCTGAACTAAGCCCCATCACCTCAGCACGGTGCTGGTCTCGATGGAGTCTTAATTGCTAAAATGTATTGCTACAACAAAACAAAACTACATATTTAAAATAAATGCATATTGTTATGTAGAAATCCAACATGGCAAAAATAATTAATAGAACAGGCTGATGACAAGAAGGTTGTCAGCATGAAATATCAATGTCTTTAAAAATTATTTTCAAATTCTTCATCCTCAAACATTATCAATGGTTGCACATATCTATATAAAAATGGTGTAAGAACTTACTAAAACTACTAAATACCTCCACATAGGTATTGTAAGTTAATGAAATGGTTATAACTTACCAGTATTATAAAATGGAACATCTATATAGGCGATTCAAGCAGAAAATGGCGTGGTGTTCAAAATTTATTTTCATCTTATTTCATCCTCAAACATTATAATTAGTTGCACATATCAATATAAAAATGGCCTTAGAACTTCAGAAAATTATTTACAAATGAGACACACCTAAAAGATAAGTAAATAACATGGTTGTAACATACCTGTGATCACTAAATTTGAAATTTCACTGTAAAATAATATTTCAAGAAATATCGATATTCGACTTACGCGCTAATAATCGCTGAATAATAATCATTCACTCTTTTCAAAGTAAAATCTAAATTTCTGGAAAATTCCCTTATGTCCTATAGTTTCAGTGATAAAGTGCATAATTGGATATTTTATAGCCATGACGAGAAATAGATTACGACTTTTAAGTCGGGTATTCAAGTACCTAATTTATGACATCCGCCCTATGTGCCGTCTTTGGCCCTAGAGGAATAACTAACTCTCTATAACCCTTCTATCCTCGACAGCGCCTCAGTTTTTATCCTTTTGTTGTAGTTTTATCTTTTTAAAACTTGCAAAAGAGTCTGTTTTTATTAAAATTAGTTTACGCAAAAACAAAACACATGACAATTGTTTGGACAAACATGACTTACATTTTTGTTTGAAAATATCTCATGGGGTGTCATGAAATATCTCATGGGGTGTCATGTGGACTTATTATACTGTGTCTCTTGTCGATTACGGTCATGTGGACTTATTATACTGTGTCTCTTGTCGATTACGGTCATGTGGACTTATTATACTGTGTCTCTTGTCGATTACGGTCATGTGGACTTATACTGTGTCTCTTGTCGATTACGGTCATGGGGACTTATTATACTGTGTCTCTTGTCGATTACGGTCATGTGGACTTATTATACTGTGTCTCTTGTCGATTACGGTCATGGGGACTTATTATACTGTGTCTCTTGTCGATTACGGTCATGGGGACTTATCCTCCTAAATGACGTTGATTTGCCATTGGCTGTCAACGCAATGTATACACAAATTGACCAATGAAAATCACGGGAATGGTCAAATAATGTGACTTCAGATTGGTCTTTTTCATAGAGTCCATACAACTAGTTGAGATAGATGATTATACAGTGTAGTAAACGTGTAATTGTTTGATAACACCCCGGTATATTCTAGTCATTACTTTTGAAATTTTGTCTTTCAACAGACGGATATTAAATGCGATGTGTGTGGATTCTTTATCGTTATAATAATTAATAAAACAAATGTTCTGGTTTGTACATTTTCCTTTTATTAATTAATATATGCAAATTTTTTACAAAAATGAACCATGGGAATGTTCTATCATCTATTCTCTGCTTATGTTGTGAAGCATCGTGGGATTGAATGATGATCGATTTTCGGACTATGGAGCATCAGACTTTTGTTCATTCCCCAGCTGAGGCGGAAATGTTTTCAGATTGCAACGGCTCCCAGGTCGACCCAGCCTTAAATGGGTACCGGATTAATCCGGGAAGTAAAGACTGCGAGGGAGAGGAGATGGCTACCGCCCTCATTTGCAGAGCCTGTGAAATGTGAGATCGCTAACATCTCACACCCCTACGGCATTAATAAATGCTATGGGTTACTTTACTTTTTTTTTTTTACATTCGGTCGCTTGAATACTTTGCTGTGTCAAAATGTTGGTAACTCCTTTAATCCACATTGTCCTTGGTCTTTTTTATGTATCTTGCTGTTTTCATTTTCATGATGTATGCACTTGTCGTGGCCAATAAGGGTTCATTCTCATTATGTGGCCGAGCCATTACAATCTTTATTTTTCAATATATTTGACCACTGGCGTTGTTCAAACAGTTCTTGTTATTTCATTTCTCACATGATCTCTTCTTGTTCTGTTTGCTGTTTTTCTTCTACACTTGATTTCACACGCAGTAAGCTTTCACTCTTGTTCTGTAGTTAGTGTCTATGTCTGATATTGAAAACATGTTGGGATGAATATTAAATTTCTGATTTGCTGTTTGGTATGCATTGCGATAGATGTGTGTTCCGGAGTAGTTGATGCACAAAACAACCATAATATAATATATGTTGTGTTTATGCAAGTGTTGTCATCTCGTTTCGTAACAAAACACTAGACAACACAAATTGTTTTTGAAAACAACAAACACCCATAGTTTATTAAAATGTTATATAATATCATATAATACATGAAATATTGCTGCTAAAGTTTGATGACGTTTCTTTTGTGTGACATTTCTTTTTTTTAATGTTTCTTGTGTGTGACATTTCTTTTATGTGATGTTTCTTTAGCAGAACATCATCAAGCACTGCTACTCTCAATTCTGTTCAACCATCATAATTTCTCCAGTGTCATATTAAGGAGGTCCTTTTTCTTCTGCATTCTTTCTCCTTCAGATTAACAGGATGTAGTCTGGAGAATTAAATGCACTGTGTCATTACTTGCAGCTTGGCTGCGATATCTTGGCCATTTGGCCTAACACATTTGACTTTAACACTGTTTCTGTGTCACTTGACCCTATAAGGGATGTGGCAGCAACTCCACCCCAAAAAAGCCTTAGTCACCTCTTACAACATGCATGGCATGTAAAAGATTCACTGTTATTTCCTCCCCTTTCAGGCAGTCAACAAAGGCAAAGAAAGTCTTTGCCAGAATCTTTTTTGCCTATTCATTTATTACTACAGCTCAACTGTCTGTCAATATTTGATGTAAGTAAAACTGGAACTCTACACCTTTTGAAATGTTTGGTCTCTTCTATTCTATGACCCTTTTTGTATTATTAAAGTAAATGTTAAATATCTGCATTGAATAAATCATCCATCAATCCACAGACAAAGGTCTGCAAGTAAAAAGTATAAAGAGGAGTTTGTTGGAGGTCGTGGAAGCTCAAATTCAAGGTACTAACAATATCAGTGTATTTGTTGTCCTCTATTTTGTTATATTTTTTATACTATATATTCATCCAAGATTGGTAACATTACCTCTGTGTCCATGTGGGCAGACAGCGGAACATATCCTGCAAGACTACATTTCACTATACCAGTTAAAGGAGGAACGCTGGCCTATAGAGATGGATATCTACAGAAAGCTGTTAATTTTTTTTGGCAGACCATCTGACCCAGTTGACAGATATTTTTTTTTCACATTTTGATACAGGCTACAGAAGACCACAGAGTTTGATGAATCCATTTGTTTGGAGTGTTTTCTAGTGCTCTTTGTGCACTCTTCTTCTGTGTTTGTTCTTAAACTCCTGCAGATTAGCAAGTTGTAATCCGGAGACTGCAGGATCATCCTGTCATAGTCGATAATGACGCTTTGAGATCAACTGTAAAAGGTAAAGGTAATATGAGTTATGAACCAGTGTCATAGCACATCGTTTCCCATAAGTGCTCAGCTGTCTAGTCAATGGTTGACCAGAAACTACCATCGAAATGGATCAGTATATTATTGGTGCAAATAAAATGGCGACACAACGCATTTCCATTCTCTGGACTAAATTCTGCTGGAATTCTAGTAGGACCATTGTTCTGCTGCAAGAGATTTCCAGCGGGAGTTTTGGAATGAAAGCTGAAGAAAAACACCAGAAACTGCAGGAATAGGGTCGTCGACCACACTTGCTAAATAAATATGGCACCTTTCCTCAACCTTCCCAGAGTTTGAGCCCTGGTACCCAACTTCCTAATGTCTGGTTTAACCATGGGAGTCATTTTTATTTCAAACCACGAATAATGAATGGAGCCGATGTGGCCCACAAAGTCATACTAAATTGGATTTGTTTTGCTGAAAGGAACAGATATCTCCGACAGCTGTAAGCCTTGATTTGGCAGATTCTGTTCTCCAGCATACATCCTGCTAATTTACAGGAGTTTGAGAATGAATGCAGAAGTAGAAGTGACGGTTCATGTCCAGAATGTGTGCATACCAATGTTTACATCGCTCATAGTTTTTAAAGAATTGTCTGATCATAATTTTTTAGTAGTTTGTGACATCATTGCAGAACGAAATTGTTTAGTAGTTTGAAGCCAGGGGAAATAATCAACGAAAATAAGAACACAGTTTTTGAAACACAGACTATAATTATAGTAAGAGGGAGATAGGGATTAGAATTAGTTGTAGAGAAGGTAGGTCTCATGGCAGAAACCTGCCGCCACGGATGAACATAGCTTAATGTACTAAGTCGCAGCAACTGTTAGGTGGAGTGGTCAGTTTCCTTTCTTGTTGTCTTTATCTCCCCTAACTCATGCGTCAGGTGCTCATTTATAGCTGTCGACAGGAGGAGTGGTCGTATCCAGCGAGAAATTACTACAGGAATGTTTGTTATTCCTATGATAAGCTGGTGCCCAAAAGGGGATTGAAGTATAGCAACACTGTGACCTATTCATGTTGTAAGAGACAGCTAAGGAACTTTAGGGGTGCACTTTTCTATCCTATCACATGGGGCAGTGTGACCATAAAGTCATATTGAAGGGTGTCTAGAGAACTGAGTTCATTATTTGTGGTTTACAGCTTGTCTGCGATATCTCACCTTTCTGCCGACACATCCCAACTACAGAATGACTTCTGGGTTACTTTAATATTCTATGGGATGGGTCAAGCCAACTCCAAATCTCCTTATTTATCTTTTACAACATACATGACAGGTCATTGTGTTGCTATTAATGTTGCTATACAACATACTGGGGGCGACTAAATCTTCATATCCATGACAAGGGGCTGGCCTTGATGTGTACTGACCCAAATAAAACATTAATTAAAGTCTATATTATTAATTTGAAGATTTGTCACAACTTTCTGATTTTCAGGGGGATCTCCCTAGCGTAATGGTTAAACTGTTCACCTTGTGTTCAAGAGGTCATGAGTTATAATCCGGCTCGTGTCGTCTTGTTTACAATGTGGCTTTTTTTCGGGGATCCCTGTGGATTATCGTTTGAAGCTATGGAGTTACGTGCTATGAGTTGTACTCTGCCGCTTTGTTGAGAGTGACGAGTACATATGGGAAGCCAAGTACAGTGAAGTCAATCCTCTACAACTTTTGAACCATTTTTTGAATTTTTCTAATTTTCAGATGATGAGAGAAACAAAAGACAGAAAGTGTAACAGACTGCAGGTAAACATCAACAAATGACTTCAGTAGTGGAATATGAAGAGTTGAAAAGACAAATATTAGCTAGAGCTGCTGAAACTTCTTGATGGAACTTTACTAACCCTACTGCCAGTGAATGGAAACAATCAGGGCTTCATGATTGGAGTGCCCAAAGAGGGAGCTTTAGGGGTGTACTTTGCTGTCCTGTCACATGCACTATCCAATTCGTTGTTAAATGTCATTAGGGAAGTTGGAGTTGTTGGACTTTGGCCATGGTCAGCATGTCTCTCTTTACGGTATCTTTGATTGTCTCCACCCATCTCGTTCTTGGTCTTCCTCACACCCTGTAGCCCGATCTTCAGCTGTTGTATGCACAAAGTGCTGGTTGCTTTTGTTTCATTCTAATGATGTGGCTAAACCACCTTGTTTGCTGTCTCTCTAAGTAGTCTTCACTTGAGATGGGTTTTTATTTCTTCTCTGATATCTTCATTTCTCCGTTGGCCTAATATTTTGATATTTTTCGCTTTCCTCAAGCATAGAGTTGCCATCCGTCCCGCTTTTTCCGGATTGTCCCACTTTTTCATCAAAAATTAATTGTCCCGCCTAAGGGTCTGGGGGACAGCAATTTGTCCCGCTTTTTAATCCAGCCAAATTTTTCACCTACAAATTTTAATATTTTCTTAAATTATTTATTATTGGTTTGAGTTTTGTTACAAATGAAGCTTCTTTGTCCGAAACGTCTATTTGTAGAGTCCTGCGCTATCGCTGTTTAATAATAAAGTTTGAAGATACAACTCATAAATTTGAGAATATCCAGCACAAAATTGTTAGTGCGGAAGGCGGTATTATTTAAAAATTTACAAAAGATGACGTCTTCGGCTTCGCGAGGCGCCGAGCCTTACTCTACCCATCTCACCGCCGCTCACGTGATCTGTGCCTACGTGACAATCTGCATGCTTTTGTCCTTGTCGTATTCCTGTAGGCGCTAATAATTCATTCAACAACATCGCGCCATCCTCACCAGCAGCAAGAAGAAATTTTGGCTTCATTCTTTCTTTATGTGTTGGAGGCTGGAGGTTGCTTCCAGGAATCCAGTCTGTTGTTATCGGTGGTTGTGAAATATTAAATTTGTTCATTTTTAATTGAGCATTCTAATTTTGTGAATTCTTTTTTTGGATTTACTTTTATTTGGAAATGCCGAAGAGAAAGTGTTTTTTCCAAGAAAACTATTTGGAAGAATGGTCTTTCATAAAACAAGGTAGAAGTGAGAATGAAGCAGAATGCAAAATATGTCAATGTTACATTTCTATCGCGCATGGTGGGAGAACTGACATAACAAAACATATAGGAAGTGTAAAACACAAATCTAGAATGTATTCTGCAAACACTTCACGTACTATGGACAATTATTTTTTGACTAAATCGTCAGAGCAAGGTAAATTAGTGGCAGCGACAGAACTGACAATGTGTTATCATATTGTAAAACATCATATGTCTTTCAAGTCAATGGACTGCATAACTAAGCTAAACTCAAAACTGTTTAAAGATTCTCAAACTGCACAAAATGTGGAGCTCGGAAGAACTAAAACAACAGCAATAGTAAAGTCAGTATTAGCACCTGACACTACGAGGCAATTGTGTAATGAACTTGCTGGTGTACACTACTTTGGTATTGCTACCGACGCAAGTAATCACAATGCTGAAAAAATATTCCCATTAATTGTTCAGTATTTCACTCCAGCGAATGGTATGACTGTAAAATTACTTACTCTGGGTTCTTTACCAAATGAAACATCCTCTGAAATAAGCAAGTATTGTATCGAGGCTTTAGAAGAAAACAACATTGATAAGAACAAGTGTATTGCGTTTTGTGGCGATAATGCAAACTGTAATTTTGGTGGAATACGGCGTGCTGGCACCAACAATGTGTTCGCGAGATTGAAAAGTGAACTTAATGAAAATCTTCTTGGAATTGGATGCCCTGCTCATATCATTCATAATTCTGTAAAGACAGCCGCCGATGTTTTGAGTGTTGATGTGGAAACAACAATAATTAAATTATTCAATTACTTCTCTATATATACTGTACGAACGGAGCGATTAAAAGAATTTTGTGAGTTCGTGGAATTAGAGTATCATGCATTATTGTCACACACAAAAACAAGGTGGTTATCACTTTTAGCTGCAGTAGACAGAGTATTAAAATTGTATGACGCCCTGCAATCATTCTTCTTATCTGAAGAAAAAGCACCTAAAGTTTTGCTAACATTATTTCAAAATCCGTTAAGCGTGCCATATCTATGGTTTGTCCATAGTCAGATGAGCGTGTTTGAAAGACAAATACTTAAGTTGGAAAAGACTGATATCAGTGTAATAGAGGTAGCAGTAATTTTGAAGGATACCCTCAGGTTAATAAATGAACGTAAAGAAGAAAGATTTATCCCTATAAAGGTGAAGTCTATTCTTAAAAGAATAGAAAATGAAGTGTCTACAGATGATATTGAGAAACTTTATGCTGAGGTGGATGAATTTTATGAAACAGCGGCCGCTTATTTGCAAAAGTGGATGACGCATTTGAATGAATTTTCCACCATCTTTACTTGGATGCTACTAGACTCTAAACCAGAATGGACTGCAGTTCAGGGAACATTAATGTTTCTACAAGATAAAGGTGTGTCAATAGATGATTCATTGTTGTTTGATCAGTTCACATATTTGAAAGAGTTTATTGAATTAGAACTTTGTAAAAATGGAGATAGATGGAATAGTAAATCATGTCAGGAGAAATGGACGTTTTTCTTAAGACAATGTAAATGTGCGGATCAGTATTCCCAGTTATTACATTTATGTGAATTCATCTTCAGCGTTCCAGGACACAATGCTAATGTGGAAAGAATATTTTCTTTAATGAATGTGCAGTGGACAGATGAACGAAATCGGTTGCACGTAGCAACTGTTGAAGCAATAATGAAATGTGTGTTTAATTATAAACTTAGCTGCACCGAGTTTTATGACTACGTAATCCAGCGACAAGATCTTCTCACTCAGAGTCTGAAATCAGACAAATATGAGATGCAGCCGACACCGACTTAAGAAGCTGCAAATCAAGGTAAACATGTTTTTTTATTAATTAAAAAAATTACTGGTACAGGTGTTAGAATTATAATGTAATAATAATTAGTCTATGTGTGTGCTATCTCTGACTTTTCCTATGGCTATTATGCTTTACATGATGTGTCCCGCTTTCGCGTCTAAAAAAGTACCATTTGTCCCGCTTTCTGCTTCGAAGGTTCTGGCAACCCTACTCAAGCATCTCATTTCATGCAAATGTATTGTTAAAACCATAACTTGCAAGGCGATTTGGTGCCGCTAGAACAGGCTTGGTTCAATTCCCGTTAGTCTCAAGAAGTTTTACCTCGCTTGGGTAGACTGTGTGCTGAAGCTTTTAATATGGTGCCGCTATGACCCTGACGAGTGCAGGTTTAAAGATAGAATGGATATTTAATGTCAATATAATTGTTGAAGATTATATAAAGTATTTTTTTTTTTTTTTAACCACAATGAATGACAGGAGTATAACAAAGAATGATTGTCACGGAATGAGAGATTGATGTAGCAGAGTGAGTGATTGATGTCACAGAATGAGTGATTGATGTCACAGATTGAGTGGTTGATGTCACAGAATTAGAGATTGATGTCACAGATTGAGTGGTTGATGTCACAGAATTAGAGATTGATGTCATAGAATGAGTGGTTGATGTCACAGATTGAGTGGTTGATGTCACAGAATGAGAGATTGATGTCACAGAATGAGAGATTGATGTCACAGAGTGAGAGATTGATGTCACAGATTGAGTGGTTGATGTCACAGAATGTGAGATTGATGTCACAGAAGTCTCAGTAATGAGAGATTTCTTCTACATCAATCACTGATTCTGAAATATTTTTGCGTCATGACCCCATTTCATAGAAACAAACTGATCTGCAACCCTATTTTACAAAAACAAAGTTACCTTCTACCCCAATACATTAAAACAAGATCTTGATATAGTTAGAAGAAAACATAAAAAATTACGGCTTTATGCGGCATTACAGACAATCGAAATGCTGGACAGTGAAAAATTTCACATGAACTAGGAGACACTCAAATTAATTAAATTGCCAAAACGCAATCTCTATGTTTCACACATGAATTCTTTCCTATGCAAGTTTTATGAAGATACTGCTTTATCAGTTTCTACTTGGAGGCTTTGAGTAGTTTAGAGGGGAAAAGTAATGCCAATATGCTTGGAAACAAGCAGAACTACAGAAGATACATCATTCACTGCCTTAGGGTCTCCTCCCCTTAGGATTTTCTGTCTGGGTTTACTACCTTCTCTAAATCTATATATATTTAAATACCCATTCTCTGTTGTTTTTTCTCTGCTTTTGCTGTAACTCATCGCAGGGTTGAATGACGATAAGTTTTTAGGCCATGGCTTGTTTGGTGGCTTGATATACAATAATATTATGACATCTCAGAATGTCTGTAACTCCTTCAATCTACCTTCTTCATAGTCTTTCTCTGTATCTTGCTGTTTCTATTTCATGTTGTATGCTCTTGCTGCTGGCCAATAAGGATTCATTCTCATAAGTGGCCGAAACATTTCATTCTCTTTTTTTCAATATAGGCCTACTTGACCACAGATTTTGTTGCAACAGTTCTTGTAATATCTCTTCTTGTTTTGTTTGCTGCTTCTCTAAAGCATCTGATTTCACACGTAGTACGCTCTCTCTCTTGTTCTTTAGTTAGTGTCCATGTGTAATATTGATAACACAATGTTGATATGAAGATTGAATTTATTATTTGTCTTTTAGTTTCCTTCGGGATAAATGTGTGTTTCAAAATTGGTGTACGTTCATAATTAACGTAGTTGGCTTTAGAAATAGTTGACTCAAACTTTCAATCCATTCTTCCGATGTCTGTATACCCAGTATCTAAGATATTTTTGACTAATATAATTCTTTTGTGTTCGTTCTCAAACTCCTGCAAATTAGAGGTTGTAGTCTGCAGAACACAGTGTGTTATGTCATGGTTTACAGCTTGACTGTGATACCTGACTTCAGCACTCTGGGTCACAAATCAAGGCTAAACTTGATTTAAAAACGCAACATCAGTCTATCTATTTATACTTTGGCCCTTGTTTGCCTTGCGGTGTCAGAGTTCTCTGGAGATGGCCTTCTTGTGTGCTGTTTGTAAGCTTGTTCTTGTGGCTTCTTTGATTTCTATGATCCATCTTTTACATGGTCTGCCTCTGGCTTTATAGACTTTATGCCTCTGTGTTATGACCATCTGTGGCGTGCTGTCTATTGGTAGTCTGGAAGTATGTGAAAACAACTTGATCTGTTGTCTTTTGATGTGTTCCAATACTGGTATTGTTTTGGTTATCTGTCTGATATGTTATTGTTTCTAATTCTATCTCTTCATGACACTCCCAGTATTCTTTGTAGACATGTCATTTCTGCTGTCACCTTTTTTTGTCCTGTGCTGTCATTTGATAGTGAAAGTGGCATTAGGAAATGACAAGTAACTGATTTACACTACATGGGAACCGTTTTCGTCTTATCCATTTTGTTAATAGTAGTAGGTATTTGTTGTCACATAATGAGAGATTGACATCACAGAGTGAGTGATTTATGTCACAGAATGAGTGACTGATGTCACAGAATGAGTGGTTGATGTCACAGAGTGAGAGATTGATGTCACAGAATGAGAGATTGATGTCACAGGGTGAGTGATTGATGTCATAGAATGGTAGATATATGTCATAGAATGACAGATTGATGTCACAGAGTGAGTGATTGATGTCACAGAGTGAGTGATTGATGTCACAGAGTGAGTGATTGATGTCACAGAGTGAGTGGTTGATGTCATATAATGAGTGATTGATGTCACAGAATGAGTGATTGATGTCACAGAATGAGTGATTGATGTCAGAGAATGAGAGATTGATGTCACAGAATGAGAGATTGATGTCACAGAATGAGAGATTGATGTCACAGAATGAGAGATTTTGATGTCACAGAATGAGAGATTGATGTCACAGAATGACTGATTGATGTCAGAGAATGAGTGATTGATGTCACAGAATGAGTGATTGATGTCATATAATGAGTGATTGATGTCACAGAATGAGTGGTTGATGTCGCAGAATGAGTGATTGATGTCACAGAGTGAGAGATTGATGTCATAGAGTGAGAGATTGATGTCGTAGAATGAGTGATTGATGTCACATAGTGAGTGATTGATGTCACAGAATGAGTGATTGATGTCAGAGAATGAGTGATTGATGTCACATAATGAGAGATTGATGTCACAGAATGAGTGATTGATGTCAGAGAATGAGTGATTGATGTCACAGAGTGAGTGATTGATGTCACAGAATGAGTGATTGATGTCACAGAATGAGAGATTGATGTCACAGAATGAGTGATTGATGTCACAGAATGAGTGATTGATGTCACAGAATGAGAGATTGATGTCACAGAATGAGTGATTGATGTCATATAATGAGTGATTGATGTCACAGAATGAGTGGTTGATGTCGCAGAATGAGTGATTGATGTCACAGAGTGAGAGATTGATGTCATAGAGTGAGAGATTGATGTCACAGAATTAGTGATTGATGTCATAGAATGAGTGATTGATGTTACAGAATGAGAGATTGATGTCACAGAGTGAGTGATTGATGTCACAGAGTGAGTGATTGATGTCACAGAGTGAGTGATTGATGTCATAGAATGAGAGATTGATGTCATAGAATGAGTGATTGATGTCACAGAGTGAGAGATTGATGTCATAGAATGAGTGATTGATGTCATAGAATGAGAGATTGATGTCATAGAATGAGAGATTGATGTCATAGAATGAGTGATTGATGTCACAGAGTGAGAGATTGATGTCATAGAATGAGTGATTGATGTCACAGAATGAGAGATTAACATCACAGAATGAGTGATTGATGTCACAGAGTGAGAGATTGATGTCATAGAATGAGTGATTGATGTCATAGAATGAGTGATTGATGTCATAGAATGAGAGATTGATGTCATAGAATGAGAGATTGATGTCATAGAATGAGTGATTGATGTCACAGAGTGAGAGATTGATGTCATAGAATGAGTGATTGATGTCACAGAATGAGAGATTAACATCACAGAGTGAGTGATTGATGTCACAGAGTGAGTCTCAAATGCTTCATTGTTACTTTTTCTACAAGAAAATTATATTCATCATTGTAAAAGCATCAGGAGCATTGGAGAAGAAATTTAATTCATTTGAAAATGAATGTCATAGGAAGCTGCTACATATTGGTTGGAAAGAATTCAAGTCAAACATGCAAATAAGAGAGGGCACCAAACAGCAATATGTTTCTACGACAACAAGAAGAAAATTATGTACTTATATCGGACATGTACTTAGAATGAATAAAAGCAGACTACCATTACACGCATTATAATAGGTAACAGATAGAAAAAGAGGAAGACCAAGAGAGACTGCGCATTATGAACAGATCAGAGCAAGTTATAATTCTACGCCTCAGAACAGGACACAACCGACTCCGCAGTCACATGTATACAAAGTTCAAGATTGGCAACACGGCCATGTGTACATGTGGACAGGCAGCACAGAGTGCCAAACATATACTTCAAGAGTGTTCTGAGCATGAAACGCTGAGGCATACATATTGGCCAGAGGAAACAACACTGGAATCAAAGCTCTATGGGACACTGTATGAACTACAAAAGACAGTGAGTTTTATTAAGGAGACAGAATTACAGATATAGACATGTTTCAAGTGAACGAAAGAAGAAGAAGAAATGGGTTATGACTATGGGTCTCAACAACATACAAGAATTACACACAGTAGCATCATATCTCTCGAACTGGAGAGCTCTTGTTTCTGACCTATGCATCGTATATGGCGCTGAAGTAACATAGATTAGACTGGCAGACAGGACGTACATGCCCCTGTTATTAATTTGCTGCTAGTCTCAAACACACACAAAAACAGACCTGACAATACAAGATGACGTTTGTTATCTTACATTATTGGTTTTAAATATTCTTCAAATTTCATATTGTGTTTCATATTTAAACAATTATCCCCTTTCCAAATAACACCTCTCTAGCGTGTCGGTATTTACACTGAACTAATGATATTTAACTAACAATGAATAGATCTGACAACAAATCAAATGCAACGCATGACGAATCCATGGAAACATTCCAACACCTGGTACTAGCAGTATTGTAAGAGAGTCTATTGTACATATTTACCCACGGCTCCAGCATGTTCCACATTTATATAAAGATGACTCCTCACTTGAATGTGCAAATCTATTTTCTATCACTATTAATACTTTGGAGGAGGGGGCAGAGGTGCGTAATGAGTGTTGTAGCAAAATATAAAACACATTAAAGACATGAACAGAAACATAACCAACGTTTCGGCTAAAATTGTTCGTCAGGGCAAAAGCAAAACAATAATAAATGAATATTACATACTAATACGTTGACATAATCATTAAAGAATGCATGGAAATGTAACAAACGGTAAGGGGTGTGGTGGTGTTAGCTAAAGAAAGTTAATTCGGCAATCTTCGTTGGTAGACAATCTTCGTGTAGGTCTCTACTTCTTGTATAGACAATCTTCGTGTGTAAATGTACTTTGTGTGTAGACGTGTACTTGGTGTGTAGGTGTGCGCTTCGGGTATAGACGTGTAATTCATGTGTATGAATGCACTTCGTGTGTAGGAGTGTACTTCGTGTGTAGATATGCACTTTGTGTGAAGGCATGTACTTTGTGTGTAAACATTAACTTTGTGTATAGATGTGTACTTCGTGTGTAGGAATGCACTTTGTGTGTAGGCGTATACTTCGTGTGTATACGCGTACTTTGTATGTAGACGTGCACCTCGTGTGTAGACGTGTACTTCGTGTGTAGAAGTGTACTTCGTGTGTATACGCGTACTTTGTATGTAGACGTGTACTTCGTGTGTAGAAGTGTACTTCGTGTGTAGAAGTGTACTTCGTGTGTAGAAGTGTACTTCGTGTGTAGAAGTGTACTCCGTGTGTAGAAGTGTACTTCGTGTGTAGACGTGTACTCCGTGTGTAGAAGTGTACTTCGTGTGTAGAAGTGTACTTCGTGTGTATACGTGTACTTATTGTTCATGCAAAATTTGATATTTCTCTAGAAAATCCTTAAAATTGGGGAAAGTGGAAATCCTGCCCTTCGGCTGTATTTCTAGTACTAACAGTAAAGTTCTGATCACCTAGAGATGGTTTGTTAACTCCCTCGCCCTTATCAACGGATTTGCATGAAATATAGCACGCAACCGCCATGATGTGTAATAGTGACACATGAAACATAAAATGCACCCACCCGACTCTAGATAAAAATGAGAGTTGAAAGTTCAAGATAACTCCATCCCCAACAAGGAAATATAACTAAGAAACAGGTAACAGAAATAGAGTATTTCCTCTCCCCTTCCCCCCTCCAAAAAACTCAAAACTTTTTTTCACAAAAGAGATAATATTCACACAAATTAAGTGAAGCGATTTTTTTGGGGGAGCTTTTATCGTTAACACCCGAACTTCCTAGATGCAACCTCTTAGAAGGGGCGTTAAGCATTGACAGGAAACACTTATATTGTTAAACTAACGTCACCGATTTGTTGAAGTAATACGCATCAGCATATACACCGGTCGTCTAAATAGAAATTCATATTTCGACAATGCGTAAATACTACTGCTACTACTGCTACTACTACTACTAATAATAATAATGATAATGATAATAACAACAATAATAAGACCCAAACCCGTCAAGGTCGTAGCAGTGTCGTACTGGACACATCAGAATAAAAAGGTTTCCAAACATCTGTATCGTCAACCATTCATAGGAATGTAAAATAAAAAATGCCCAGATTATTCCTTGATGTTATAAATCCTGAATTTTCTCTGTTATTCTCTTCTCCTTCCACCCTTGACTGTTCCTTACAAAATAGTTTTAGAAAATGCGTTGTATCTCGTTACATGTTAAAACCAGAAAAAGGTTATACTGTTAGTAAAACTGTATGAAAATATAGTACTCATGTGGGAAACATAATGAAGTTTTACTGAACGACGACTAACTCACTATCACTGTCGGATACTTACGTGAAATAATACACACTACAAAACATAGGATTTAATCAAACAAATAACAATACACAGGTCATAATCGATGTTTCGAACCAAAAGGCCTTTATCAGGATACGCACATAACAGAAAAAGACGACTACACCCCATCAAACTTCGTCTACACACGAAATACACATCTACACATGAAGTACACGTCTACACACGAAGTACACATCAACACACGAAGATTTGAAGAAAGAAATGTGTATGAAGTATTCCTTCGCGAAGGTGGAATGTGGAGGGGAGGGGGGGGAAGATAATGTATTCCTAGGTCAAGATGTACCTTCTCTCAGCTTTACTAGAATGTGCATCTCTGTGGTGGAAGTTAGATATATCCCACACACGTGATCTCAATAAATATATTTCCTGTATCATGACCGTATCCATGGTCACGGTTGTATATGCAAACTTTCTTGTTTATGTCTTTCAGCATAATAATATGATCTCGTAACATCAAAGTTCGGATTAATCGTTATTTTTCATTTTAATGCTTGTTTTTGTTTTTATAGTTAGGATAACCGCGAACATGCTTGTCTGTCTTTATTGATAAATATTCAATAATTGCATAGGAATGTCCGTCTATTTCACAAGAATGTACCTCTATTTCACAGGAATGTCATTATACCTTTTTAGCCTATTTATCTGTCTACAAAATGTTTTCAAATGTAACTGGTGGGGCTAGTACAGGTTATGACAATAACCATTAATCACACTTTTAATGGTTTAGTTTTAGAGATGTGGGATTAATATTGTCCTCGTTTAAGTAGCTATATTTAGTATCAATTAACTGAAGTTGCATTATAGTTGTGATTATTTCTGTTAACAATGAGTAATGTCTGTTGTTTGATTAACGTTTACAGTTGCATTGCGAATATATCAAATCACTATTAAAAGTTGCAGTTACAACATGAAAAAAAAATTAATGTTATGTGTGTATCTTGATAAAGGCATTTTAGTTAGAAACGTCGATACTGTCCTGTATATCGTTATTTGTATGATTATATCCTATGTTTTGTTGTGTGTATTATTTCACTTAAGCATCTAACCGTGATAGTGTGTTAGCCGTCGTTCAGTAAAACTGCATTACCTGTTTCCCACGTGAGTACTATAATGTCAAAACCAAAGAGGTTTTCGCTGCTTCACCATTGCCAAAACTGGTTCTTGATAACCTAAAAGTGTGTTTATTTGCTGCCGGACAAATATATCCCTCCCCCTATCTACTGTTTAGAAGCTACTGTAAAGATTCCAGCGTGCAATTGGAAGAAATTTACGATTCGTGTATACACTTTTGCACACAAAAGATTTTCAGTAAAAAATGATCGGTTTTCAAATGATCAATCGTATTTAACTTGCGCAGTATGTATATATGGCCTCAGGTTTTATCGTCCATCTTCAATAAGATTTTGCACTTGAGCACTGTCTTACCGTTAAAGTTCATGTCAATGTTCTTTTTTCACTCTGAGTCGTTTAAGTTGATAGTAGAAATCAAGCAATTTCAAAGAGAGAGAGAGAGAGTTAGAGAGTAAGAGAGAACAGTTCCATGCCACTTGTCAATATTTGATATAAGAACAATAAATGTCTGATACATTTTTGAATCTCCATATAACAAAGGCCAAACTGTAGGCCTACATGCTCCTGTCTCGTTACACTCTCACACTCCAGCACAAATACACACTGTGGAAATATGGCCCTGCTATTGTTTGGAAACCTAATAAAATCTATAGAATCAATGAAGCCGAACGCACTAAAGTTTTCGACTTTCAATAGCGAACTCATGCAGTCAATCAAATCAAATTTGACAGCCAAGACATCAGACACAAGACATTTCAGCGCATAATTAAAGCTTGCATGTGTTTTTTTGGTTTTGGTAACGTTATTGCTTGTGACCTGGTAGAAATATCAGACGTATCCTGATTTGAGTTCCAAGATGATTTGGAATTTAGTTGATACTGGATTTTTCCTGTTTCTCTGTTGTTAATTGTCTTATTTTTTATGTTGCACACGATTTAATGAAATTGTTTTCATAACTATACGTTTCAGTACTTGTTATGTTTTATGAAATTGTCTTTATAACTACACGCTTCAGCATTCATTGTAGTTTATGAAATTATCTTCATACGCTTCAGCATTCATTGTATTTATAGCTAATATAACTGTGGTAGTAGGCCTATATCCTAATTAGGAAGTAATGATAAACCGATAATTTTTTTGTCTGTAGTGATTTTCTAGACACTATAAATACGTTATGTAGATTGCCATTGCTTAATCCTCGGTTCGAAAGTACATTTATTTACTGTATTAAATCCTCTTCTTGTCGAGGCACGCCTCTTGTGACAGGCTTTCAACCTGGTACCTTGGCAGCTCGAGACGCGGTATGTCTGTACCACGCCGCCACAGTACGAAAAACATAAAATAGTAAGTTGTATAATGGACATGTGGGCTTCAGTGGCTGTGTCAATAGTGATATTTACATCACCGAAAAGGTCAAGAATGTGGTTAATTATCAAGTTGGTGTCCAGTGTACATTACGGGAAACAGTTCTCCCGTACGACATCCTACTAACGATATGGTTACAGATGTCCGCCTGTCCGTGCAAGTGCTAAAACCAATGAGGGTTTTAATTACCACTCAGAAATCGGATGTCGCGAATGAAAGGGCGAAACAATGCATTTTTCGTTCCTTTGATTAGCAATAATAAGAACCATAACTCGGTAGTATCTGTGTGCGACACTGAAGACATCACACATAAAAACCATCCAATTATTTCTGCCTTCAGCCGTTCGGAAGATTGTAGAAAAGCATGTCCATGTCATCCCTTGTTGTTATTATCAATCCAGGATTTTCTTTTATTACCTAATCTCTTTCCACTTCGACTGTTCCATTCAAAATAATTTTAGAAAGTGAGTCATTTCTCGTTACATGCCACAACCAAACAAGTTTACGCCGTTTCATCACTGCCAAAAGTGGTTCTTCATAACCTGCAAGTTTGTTTATTTGCTGCAGGACTGGACAAATACATTTATCTTCTATTCTATATAGCTAATTCTTAAACGTCTGTAGCACTTGCACTAAAAAGCCTGAATCCTTCTTTCCGTGTCTGCATTGAGTGTCCGACTTTTACATCCGTATAAAGTATACTTAGCACTAGCGATCTGAATAGTTTGATCTTTACTGTAATACTGATCTTATTTTTCCAAATCATATTCAACCTTGACACTAAATTTATAGGATTTTTTTCGCAAAAGAAACGTGTACCCACTTTTCGCAACATATCTGCAGAAAACATGCGAAATGAACGAGAAGTCCCATTTAATGAACAGTTTAACAGTTTCAACCCCTTAATATCGGATGACACGAAATCCCAGAACTTATGTATGCAGATGATACAACACTAGTAGCAAGGAGCCCTACAGGTTTTGAACGCATGGTTATGTCAGTCAAACATCACAGCGACGTAGACAATCTTTTCCTCGACAACAAAAAAAAATTAAAAAAAATAATACATATCAGCAGAGATGAACTCACACGTAAATAGTCATTGACAAAGAACAACTAGAAAATTGCATCAACATTGAATATCACGGGTCAACCATCAACATTGAATATCACGGGTCAACCATCAACATTGAATATCACGGGTCAACCATCAACATTGAATATCACGGGTCAACCATCAACATTGAATATCACGGGTCAACCATCAACATTGAATATCACGGGTCAACCATCAACATTGAATATCACGGGTCAACCATCAACATTGAATATCACGGGTCAACCATCAACATTGAATATCACGGGTCAACCATCAACATTGAATATCACGGGTCAACCATCAACATTGAATATCACGGGTCAACCATCAACATTGAATATCACGGGTCAACCATCAACATTGAATATCACGGGTCAACCATCAACATTGAATATCACGGGTCAACCATCAACATTGAATATCACGGGTCAACCATCAACATTGAATATCACGGGTCAACCATAAATAACACATGAGATTGCTCGGCAGACATCAGAAAGAGATTAGCAATATCCTTACACAAAACATTACAGGTGAAAAATCTATGGCAAGGGACAAACAGAAAAACAAAGTTACAACTATTAAGAAGCTATATCTTCCAGTAGCAGCTTATATCTTCCATTCGTTGTTAGACGTGGTCAATGAAATCTATAATGGACAAGAAAAATCAGCCTAGAAATTGAAATATTGTAGGAAGGTCATAAGAATAGCAGAGATACACGTGGAAGTGTAAGATCACGAGATGGACAGGATATTCTAGAAGAGTGCACCACCAAGACAAGAGACAATGGATATTGGAGGTCTGTTACAGCCAACCTTCATTGAGGAGACGGCACTTGATGATGAAGAATATAACGAAAAGAAAGACGAACAACCGCATATGTCCTCAAGGATCTGAACATAGAAGAAGCCCTGCTCCTCAAAACTATAAAAGAATAACGCAAGTTTATATATACATCTTACATATAAAGAAAGACAATGATTTAGAAAGATTAGTATGCAAAGTGTTGCAGGCATTGAAAGATCCAAAGAACATGAGCATGAATGTACTTATTACCTGCCTACTACACCTTAGCAGTACTACCAAAGAAACAGTACTGCAGTGGATCCCTGGTAATTGTGGCATACCTGGAAATGAAAAAGCTGATCTCCTGGCAAGGAAAGGGGGATCACTGGAAGAAATAGAAAGTGATAACACGTACTATGAATGTAAGACTATGTTAAAAGCAGAATATAAGAAAAAGTGGAAGCAGATGCACCCAACTGCAGAATCAAATGACCCCTTCCATCAAATGTCACGCAAGGAACAAACCATCATCTTCAGAATACGAACTGGCCAGAACAGACTGAGAAGTCACATGTTCCGAAAGCTAAAGATTGGTGAGACAGACCTGTGGACTGAGCTCAGAGACTGCAGAACACATTTTTCATGCCTGTCAACTTAACCAAGAAGAGGGAGAAAATATGGCCTAGTGAGATGGCACTGCTTCCAGACTTGAGGGGTTCCATGGATGACCTGAAGCGAATCACACAATTCATTGAAGCTATTGGTGCTAACCTGATATCTGACTGAAGAACGATGAAGAAGAAAGATTAGTCATGGAGGGGAAAGTTCCAGGAAAGGGAGACATCACATCTATGACCTTCTGAACATAATACTGGAAGAAGCTGGGCAGCTTGCACAGAACCGAGAGGCTTACAGAATGACAGTGAGGACAACGTTCTGTAAACGACACGTCACATAAATATTCAGTTTCAGTGTTGCCACTCATAATTCCTTCTCTTGTAGCATTCCACCTACCTCGTTCTATTTCTATTTTTATCTATGCATGGCACGCATAGGCCTAAAATTCTAAGCACCGCTATTGCCTATAACTAAAAATGATTGTGCCTTTAACAAAAAAATGCTACGAGATGCCATCTCATCGCATTGTACAATTGTGTGTGTTTATTGTGTGTGTCTATATTGGATCGTAGCGAGGAAAAGTGTCATAGTTTCTTTGTTTTTATTATTTCTTATTGTCATTATTTTTACTGTTTTAGCTATATTAGTAATTGGTGACAATGATACGTTATCGTAGTTGTTATCGTATTTTAGTTTTGTTACTGCAGCTCTCTCCATTTTTGTCTGATATCCTCTGATAGTTTGGTTGTTATTTTTAATAACTGTGAGTTGTGACGAGATGATGGTTCGAATCTTAGTAATTAATTCGATGAGTTGTGACGAGATGATGGTTCGAATCTTAGTAATTAATTCGAGGCTAGATCAGTCCAGGAATATCTCTGCACATCAAATTTCGGACTCGTAAGTTACAAAAGCAACCACGCAAGCAAAGAGTACAAAAGCAATCACGCAAGTAGAGAGGACAAAAGCAATTACGCACGTAGGCATGTTACAGCTATGTCTTTATCGATTATCGATTTCGGTTGTTTTTTCTCCAATAATTTATTTGACTGACGGAACGCCAAAAAATGTAGGCATACATGACGGATGCTAACGGTTACCATTGGTCATGTGACCATACCTCGTTTGATGTGAGAACACGAGACACTTTTTTTTTTTTTAAACAAATGATGACGTACTTTTCTTCAGAGGATTTAATATAAGTATTGTCTAAATGAACATCTTACATATGATTCTGAACATTCTGAGACCGATCCCTACGAATATTTTCTGAGATTTATGAACGATAGATTTATACTTATTTGTAAGACTATAAGCATTATCAGTGAATCACATAGAACTGAAATAAGAATACATTTTTGTTTAAATCAAGAAATGTAGTGTTATCAATAGCCTACTATTTTGTGTTATCAATAGTCTACTATTTAGTTTTATCAATAACCTACTATTTAGTGTTATCAATAGCCTACTATTTAGTGTTATCAATAGCCTACTAATTAGCGTTATCAATAGCCTACTATTTTGTGTTATCAATAGCCTACTATTTAGTGTTATCAATAGCCTACTATTTTGTGTTATCAATAGTCTACTATTTAGTTTTATCAATAACCTACTATTTAGTGTTATCAATAGCCTACTATTTAGTGTTATCAATAGCCTACTATTTAGCGTTATCAATAGCCTACTATTTTGTGTTATCAATAGCCTACTATTTAGTGTTATCAATAGCCTACTATTTTGTGTTATCAATAGTCTACTATTTAGTGTTATCAATAGCCTACTATTTAGTGTTATCAATAGCCTACTATTGAAATATATGTTGGAGTTTGCAATGATGGACTTGCGAGCAGGATGTAACAACAAACTTTGTAAATGGACATCTGTGCAGTTTGTGTTTGTTACAGTCGTACTTACTGGAGACATCATGTTGACAGGTTTGTATAAATATTTAGATAAATTTTGTTTTATTCTTATAAAAATGGTCATTGTCAAGTTTTTTTTAGCATACCCACTCACAATTTCTCAACAACTTATTAAGAATTCAGGGACTCCCCATTCCCTGTTTAATTATGTCAAAAATGTGCATTCCATAATACAAAAATGTTAGCGTAAACAGTGCGAATGAATTGCACATTTTTTTCCATATTTATAGAAATCAATTTAAAATCAAAAAAATTTAATTGGAGTATAAAATATATTTTGTTGATGTCAATTTTTTGCATACTCTCCCCCTCCCCCTTGCCATTAAGTGTCAATGAAACTTGTTCAAACCCCCCCCCCTCCCATCCCTTAATTGTTGATGTCTTCTTAGTCTTCAGCGTTCATTCTCAAATTTCCGCTGGATCTCTCTTGCAGCAGGACAATGCTCCTACTAGATATCCAGTAGACATATTGGACGCCCTCGTAAAAGGTGGATAGACAGTATATTAGAGACACTCGGAATTATAACAGCAGAAGAGGCAAATAGAAGGGCAAATGACTGTACACTCTCTCCTCTCAACACCGAAAGGTACATGATTGACAGAAAGGTGAAGAAGAAGAAGGAGAGGTATCCAGCAGGATGTAGTCCAGAGAATGGAAATGCTTTGCATCGCCGTGTTATTTGCGCCAATGGCCCGACACATCCGTTTTCGGTAGTATTGTTGATGTAATATTTGAACAGTACCACAGACAGTTGACGACACCACAGGTCAACATTGTAACCAGAGAGGCGTAAAGAATAATAATATGAAATATATAAATAAACTAAAACAATTATTTACACATATCGAGCAACAAACAGCGTACGGGCATCATGTATCATAACTATTTAACAAGCGTGAAATATACAATGTGGGCCATTACTTTGTATACATTTATTAATAAAAGTAATAGCCAATCACAATAATGTATACATTTATTAATAAACGTAACAGCCAATCACAATAATGTATATATTTATTAATAAAAGTAATAGCCAATCACAATAATGTATACATTTATTAATAAAAGTAATAGCCAATCACAATAATGTATACATTTATTAATAAAAGTAATAGCCAATCACAATAATGTATTAACATTTTCATAGAGGTTCTACGCACAGAACTGTCGCCGTTAAGTGAAATATGTAGTCCTTTGTTTGTCAATTACAATATTAATGTGTTGGTTTTTTTTCCGGCTCGGTGGCGGAGTGGTACAGGACCCAGCTGTGACGGCCAAAGTATCGAGTTCGATCCCCGGCACAGACAATTGTGCATCCGGACCGTTCAGAAAGCATTGGCAAACTACTGAACATATTTATATTGCCTAGAAAATCACTGCAGCCAAACACACACACGCATGCACTTAACGGTCCCCTATACACACAAGCACACACACATGCACACCTCAGTTAACGGCCCCATGCACATTATTACAAAAAATCTACGAATTTGAAGCAATTCGATTTTTTCCCCCAGGTAAGTCTTCCTTCATAATGATGATGATGATGATGATGGTGTTCCTCCTTCGCAAGCGACGATGAGCAAGACCATTCGATGGTTTTTTATGTGCGCGGAGTTTTACATTTCGTGAGCCGGAATCTTCTAATTACGCGCGCGGCAGCTCACCCACGCATGGTAGAGGGAATATTTCCTGTGAGTAGAAGGCTTCTCCTTCAAGTATTGTATACTGCAGTATACTGTTGATAATCGAAGTCTTTTAAGTGTGAAAGAAAACTCTGTAGAAACTCGCAATGGGCATAGCTAAACAAAGAGTCACATTTCTCGTAATTCAAGACGATAGAAATAAACATTGCTTGAATCACCGCTTATATTTAGTTTTATCTGTACAGATGGAAAGTTGTGCGTGAAGCGGGATGAGATTGGGAATCGTGACGGGAACCTGTACACATGCGAGGACATTGTCCGCACTGAATGCTGTGAGAGAAACAGGACCTTCACTTGCTGTGAACCTCCATGGAAACAAATTATGTAGGTAAATTATTGATCGAATCTCTCGTCAAATATACAGTCCTGGGGACTCGTCGATATGCATCCTTCAGAAGTGGAGGCTGACTTTCCCGTGATTTTATTGGCTGTTGACTCAAAGTATGCACATAGTGACCAATGAAACTCACGGGAAAAAGGCAAGCTACGTCACTTTTGAAGGAAGATCTAATTGAATTTACAGGACTGTATATTCAACGAGAGACTGGCTTTTGGTGTTAGAGCATAGTTACCAGATAGTAGAACTTGATTGATTAAAGCCAAACTTCAGTTAAATTTGGCAAAAAAAGGGACAAACTTCTAACCTTTAATACTTTTTAAAATCGACAAAAATATTCAAAACATACATTTCATGGCCATTGATATTTAAAATGTCAATATTTGGCCATGATATAGCAACATTCTGGCAACCGTGTTTAGTGTTTGTAATATTAGCGGAGATGGTATGTTGTGTGGGTATCTTTCTTATATCTATGCATTTATCATTTTAGATATATACTTATGTTTGTTCCTAGTATACTTGTATTTGTATGTATGTTTGTATATATATATATATATATATTGTTATGCTCATTTATGTGTATATATATCCATATTTGTGTGTGTGTGTGTGTGTATATATATATATGTGTGTGTATGTATGTATATGTGTATGTATATATGTGTGTATGTCTATATATGTATATGTGTGTATGTATATATATGTGTATGTGTATATGTATATATATGTATGTAAATGTATATATGTGTATTTGTGTATATATATACACACAAATATGTCTATGTTTCAATGTGTACTGTGAAATCACTATATACTTTTGTATATGTCTGGTTGTTTATATGTATATGTGCTTATATTTATAGTTATCTGTGTTTGTCCGGTAGAATGTGTGCATGTTTGTTTCGTGATTTTGTTTTGATGTGTGTATATTTTTGTTGTCTATCCTGTGCTGTCAAATGCTATTCTTCTTTGCACATTTATGTGTTCCCTGTGTCTATTTGTGGCCCCCCCCGCTCCTACGGGCATTGTGTTTCTCTGTCCTTTCCCCTTTTGTCTCCCGTTGCCCACTTGCCCCCCTCACCGTTCTTGGCAGTGCTGTTTGGTGTCCCCTTTTCTTTGGTTCTGCGTCTTTCATCTTTGGGAATTTCATAGTTTGGAAATGTTGAACGCATCGATGTGCACTTGTTGGAATTGTGTTGCACTGGATCTGGTGTGTCTTTTTGTTGATTTCCTGGTCGGAGAGATCCATTTTGTTTATATTCGTTATGGTCTTTTGTTCTTAACTGTTTTTGTTGTCTTTAAAGGTCCCAATTGGACCGACACGTTGACTGTTGTGTTTGTTCCTTTTATTTATTATTTTATATATTTTATTATTTTATATTGATATAGTAACCTATTTACTTTATTTGCATTCACCTCTAGCGGAGATGCGTTTAGTGATGGTGATGTCAGGGATGGTGATGTCTGGGGTGGTGAATCCGGGATGTTGATGTTAGTGGTGATATAGTCAGTGGTGATGTCGATGTTAATGATGCTGTTGCTAATGCCAGTGGTGGCGATATGGGAAGTGATGATGGTGATGTTAATGTCAGTTGTGATGATGCTAATATTGATGGGTGACGTTATTTGTGATCCCAGTGATGGAATTTTGCTTGTATCCTTATTCTCGTCAAATCATTAGAAATTAACAAACTGAATATAGTATCCAGACATGTAATCCCTAGACATTGGCACAGTTATTTAAGCTAAACACAATTTAGTTCAGTTATATGGAGCACAAACACATTAAATGACTAACGGGTACACACAAATATAGATAACTGTATAAGACAGACTAAATCAACGTTTCAACTATAAGCTCTTTATCAAGAATTCGTACAGGACAAACATTGAAAATAATAGTAATATCTTCTTCTTCTTCTCGTTCACAGTTGAACATGTCTACAAATCAAGTCTGGTTTTCTTGATAACTGTTGCTGTATTTGAAATCTGCTTAAGGCTCCCATGTATCAATATCTTGGACACATAGTCACAAATGATGGCAGATGTGAAACAGAAGTTAAAAGGAGAATAGGAATGGCTAAAAGTACCTTCAATGACATGAGGAAATTATTAATATCTAAACAAATTACAAACAAGTTAAAAATGAGAATTATAAAATGCTACATCTATTCCATATTAATGTATGGCTCAGAAACATGGACACTAAATAAACAATTAGAAGACAAAATTGATGCCCTTGAGATGTGGGTATATAGAAGAATAGGGAGAACATCATGGAAAGAGAAGAAAACAAATAAAGAGGTGCTAAAGACACTTAATATGAAGAAAGAACTATTAAGAGAAATAAAGATCAGGCAAATAAAATACTTTGGACACATTAAAAGACATGACACCCTATTGAAGACCTTACTTGAGGGTAAAGTCAAAGGGAAGCGAGCAAGAGGTAGGCAGAGATACAAGTGGGAGAGTAACATTACACGATGGACAGGTTACAGTCTAGCAGAGTGCACCACCAAGACAAGAGACAGGAGATGTTGGAGATACGTTGCAGCCAACCTTCGTTGCGGAGACGGCACTTGATGATGATGATAAGGCTCCCATACAGCTTTATGTGGATGTCTGCTTTTGTGGGCCACAGGACGAGCACCAGCATAATCGTTTAATATTGTGTTGTGCAGATATACTAACTAAGCTGGTTGCATGGTGCAGCTATACTAACTAAGCTGGTTGCATGGTGCAGCTATACTAACTAAGCTGGTTGCATGGTGCAGCTATACTAACTAAGCTGGTTGCAAGGTGCAGCTATACTTACTAAGCTGGTTGCATGGTGCAGCTATACTAACTAAGCTGGTTGCAAGGTGCAGCTATACTAACTAAGCTGGTTGCATGGTGCAGCTATACTAACTAAGCTGGTTGCATGGTGCAGCTATACTAACTAAGCTGGTTGCATGGTGCAGCTATACTAACTAAGCTGGTTGCATGGTGCAGCTATACTAACTAAGCTGGTTGCATGGTGCAGCTATACTAACTACGCTGGTTGCATGGTACCATGGTGCAGATATACTAAGTAAACTGTGCGATGTTTGCATGGTACGATGGTTGCATCGTAATATGGTACAGCTATACTAACTAAGCTGGTTGTATGGTGCGATGGTTGCATGTTACGATGGTTGGATGGTTAAATGGTGCGATGGTTGCTGGTGCAGCTCTTGTTCATGTATCCCTGAATTCAGCACATGTGCTTGTTTGGGAATTACTGTGAACCTTCTTGATATAAGGGACGTAATCAGTCTTAGTTTTCAACCCCTGTTTGCTGCACTAAACACCATCTCCGTTTCCAGGATCTGACCTCGATGGGGAGTATTAATATCACAAATATACTAGAATGCAAACATCAGAAAAATCCAACGCAACAATGACGTAGTACACACAAAAAGCACGAATTATCGCAGATACGCATATTAAAACCATGAAGAAAGAGATCGGAATAAAGCAACTAAAATTGAAAACAAATAGAATGACAAAAATAATAGGAATGACAAAAAACAACAGAAACGACAAAAACAACAGGAATGACAAAGTACACAACCTCAATCTCAATAAAATGATGTATATATGGACAGGAGACATTTAAAGCTACAATCGTGACTCTCGCCAATAAAATGTATCGAGCAGAAATAAAACATGCCTTTTTATGTGTTTTTTTCCGATTATTCCGTGAGTTTCATTGGTCGACGAGATAAAGTATATTTACAATAATCAACGAAATTCACGGCAATAATCAAAATCATTATGTATGAAAACTTGTTTTTGATTATGGTCGTAGCTCTAATAGTAGGTCGCATAGTAGGTCGCATGCGGTTGCGTCTGTGGGTCTCATCAATGGCTCACTAGAAAAACCCCCTATGCAACAGAAAACCTTAGTAGATGACATGCCTTTATATTGAGGTTATCTTCTTATAGAAACTTCATGGCACGTCATCTATACAATCCCGTAGTCGTAACCTTCGATAACAGTTACCATGTTGTTCCGACAGGCCGACGTTGTGCTTGAACTAGTTACGGGCACCACGTGGGTGAGTGGAACAACAAAGAAACCTGTCGCAAGGACCAGAGTTGTGCCCTGATGTCGACGTCTGTTTAGGCGGCATTAGACTCAAAACACAGAGTCGGATGGCTGATGGAACAGAGGGCGGAGCCCTTATGGGAATATCCCACGTGCTGTGAGGCCAGTTTATAATTAAGAATCAAGGTCGCATTTATGCCTATTTGTGTGTGTGTATTTTCGTCCAGCACAAGTGATGATGACCATTTGTCGCACCTTTCAAAATTCTGTTTGAATTATGTCATGTCTAATAGTTCGCAGATGGCTATTCAAAGCCCTATCTGAGCTGTAAATGTCCTTGAACAGTTCGGGCATGGAATTACCATAGTAAGACGGATTTTTTTAATAGCTACTCTCCATTGTTGAGCTGCTGCATTTCTCTTATTTCCACAAGAAGATGCGCCCTTTTTGACTGTAGAGTGCCATGCACATCTATTTTGTGCAAATTTTTCCCATGTATCTTGGTCTATTTCAAAGTCTTTCGGTAAGGTCTTTAACGAGTCATTGTTATGCTTCTTTTGGCTTCCTTGAGAGCATGTACAAATGTTCCATAGGAAGCCTCCCTGCGCTCCTTCACAGGAAAACATGCAGTTACGAAAGTTTGAGATCGTGTACCCTTCTAGAGCTCACCATGAAGAAGTATCTTTTGTTTTTCTTATTTGTATTTATTTTTCTTTGGCAGGTGATGGTCTGGTATACGTACCAAAATGACCTGCCCAACGAGTCTGCATCAAGGTAGTGTCAATGATGGGGATACCAGCTCTATCAAGGACAGTGGTATCTGGAATCTTGTCTTGCCATCTGATGTTCATAACGTTTCTGAGACAAGTTTTGTGAAGTGATTGAGTTTTCTCACATGTAGTCTACACAGAGTCCATGTTTAACTATTGTATAACATCACTAGAAGTACCACTGCTGTGTAAACTTTATGTTAATGCCACACATTTGCATACAATACGCTGAAAGGGTGGCTTGCCATGGTGATCATTGTATACACTTCATCATCTACGTTGGCATTTTGTGATAAAGTACTACCCATGCTTGTGAATCTATTCACAATTTTTAATGGTAGGCCATTTATCTTTCTGCAGGGCTCGAGATGGCTTTTGCCAGGTGCTGGTTGTAACATGACTTCTGTTTTCTCTGTGTTAATATTAAGTCCAAGCTTTGGAGAATTTGTCTAGAATACTTTGTAGATCAGCCTCAGAGTTGGCATTTAGGGCACACTCATAAGCAAGTATGAGATCCCTGATTGTGTGTGATTTGATTTTGGTTTTTGCTCGGAGCTGCCGAAGGTTGAAAAATATTTCATCTATACCATATATGATGTATACTCCCAAGTCCAGATCTCTGAAAGCATCATACGACATGGCAGAGACCATGACGTTAAATAGAGTAGGTGCTAACTTACTAAGATTAGTAAGGTATCTAGTAGGGTAACACCACTTAGCATCACGGTTGAAGGATGAACCCCAATTTAGCCCACATGTCTTGATTCTTGATTGGAAAACTGGCCTCACAGCACGTGAGGGATTCCCATAAGTGCTCCGCCCTCTGTTCCAGCAGCCATTCGACTCAATGATGTTTCGAGTCCAATGCCGCCGAAACAGATGTCGACATGAAGGCACAACTCTGGCCCTTGCGACAGGTTTCTTTGTTGTTCCGCCCACCCACGCCGTGCCCGTAACTAGTTCAAACACAACGTCGGCATGTCTGAACAACATGGTAACTGTTATCGAAGGTTACGACTACGGGATTGTATAGATGACTTGCCATGAAGCTTTTATAAGAAGATAACCTCAATATAAAGGCATGTCATCTACTAAGATTTTATGTTGCATGGTTGGTTTGTCTAGTGAGCCATTGGTGAAACCCACAGACACAACCGCATGCACAAAATCGCATGTCTTCTGATGTTCATTGTGACGAACAAATACTGAGTCCTCGGCAGAAATCAAGCGTGACAATCTTTGGCAGAACCTAGCAAGAAAGTGATTTGTGCACATTTTCAAACAAAACGAGTACAGTATCTAGTTTCGGCGTGGCCATTTGAAGGTCATTTTAAAGAATACATGTTCACACGGAGGCTAAACGTCATTTATCTGTGCTGTGCCACCTTTTTTTGTATTTTTCATTGGCTGACCAATCATAGTATGTGCAATATGGCCATTGATCAGTCACCAGAAAAGGTAACGTACACTTTGTGGATCAGAACAAAGGATTAATTATGAGAAGGGCTTGCATCTTGTAGAGCTTTTTGTGATCATTTACAGTGTTGCCGAGTTGCAAAGTCTGAGACTTTGATTCTTCTTCTTCTTTCGTTCACCTGAAACATGTCTACAGTATATCTGTAATTCTGTCTCCTGAATAAAACTCACTGTCTTTTGTAGTTCATACAGTGGCCCATAGAGCTTCGATTCCAGTGTTGTTTCCTCTGGCCAATATGTCTGCCTCAGCGTTTCATACTCAGAACAATCTTGAAGTATATGATTGGTACTCTGTGCTATCTGCCCACACGTGCACATGGCCGTGTTGCCAATCTTGAACTTTGTGTACATGTGACTGCTGAGTCGGTTGTGTCCTGTTCTGAGACGTAGAATTACAACTTGTTCTGATCTGTTCATAATGTGATAATCATCTAGTGTTGGTGTTTGTGGCTTTCTTATTTAATTGATCATCTGTTTTTTTCTAATGGTAGGTAATTGGTACAACTTGTTGGTCTTCGGCCGCACCTTCTTTAGTCAATCGGTTCGTTTTTTCATTTCCTGAATTGATGATGGGGCTTAGTTCAGCCATCATGGGCTGGAAACTAAAACTGGTCGGGCCTGTCCCACTCGAGCTGGACCATAGTCCTGCCGAAGTAAGCAGTGTGCTGAAGACGGAGGCAACCAGCCAAAAGGCACACAAATAATCAGGATGCATCGCCCAAAATACAATGGAAACTTGGATTAAAGAATGTAGAATTCAGATTCTAGATTATTCAGAAATTCAAAAACACACAGATGTGTTAGAGGAAGAAAGAATGCCCTGCAAGGCAAACATCGAACTTTTTAAAGGTACGTTTTATATGTTAACATTTTAATAAATATTTAAATATTTTGATGTAATGAATTGTGTTTATGTGCTATATCGGGGGATTGGGGGGGGGGGGGAAGAAGAGAAAGAAGTAATCCCTAGGTGGGGATTCTGGTTGTTGCCAGAAATAATTAGGTACTTTCCCCCGGAAACTGAGCACAAGTCATATACCCTTCTTTTTCTTAGCAAAAGCACTGTATATATATATATATATATAACTGTATTTATAGTTTTACTGCACTCTGACATATTGTCGCCAGACATTGGCAACGAAATGATGACAACATAATTTTTACACAAGTTATTAAACTTGATGTAATATCCAGATACAAAATTGATTAAAAATCCGAGACATATCAGAAGTTGATATAATCCTTATACATGATCAATCTTCCTATAATCTCCAGGCATGACCAACTGTGGCTTCTGTTGGTGGTTGTGGTTATAGCTTTGCTGATGTGTCTGATTATCTCATGGTGTTGTGGTCAAATCGAGGTATTCAGTTCACCCACGGCTAAGGACGCAGCCAAAAACTGGCGGGACAAGTTATCACATACGTAAATTGTTCATTTTCTTTCTATTCCGTGTGATATTTCATTGTTATCTACACATCGTCACTTTATCACATCTACCATGTGCCTTTCTGATCGTTACCATTACATTTCATCCAATCACAATTCATCCAATCACATCACGTGTGTGTCTATTCATGTTATGTACGCCCCTGCATAATAATTAAGTACATAACACAGTAGACATCGACTATGTAGCCTGCATCTGCAGAGAAAAGCAGTGCAGACACAAGAATACATAGGGTCTACTACAAAATGTCACTACTTCGCTGTTCAGAGAACGACAATCTGTCCCACAGGAGATTCTCTGCAAAATAAGTTGTGGGGAACACAACATGACCTACAGTTTCTAAAGTCTAAAACAAACCGCTCTATACATGTCCAATGTTGAAATGGATGTTTAACAATTGATCGCAGAAATTGTGTGCAGTAGCAATATAGACGCGTCATTAATTGTTGTGTAGGAGCAGTATAGACGCGTCATTAGTTCTTGTGTAGTAGCAATATCTATATATTTTCCTTCATTAGACGAAGGCGTTGGATTTACATCGGCCATGTTATCAGAATGAACAACCTAAGAATGACCATTCAGTCACTATATTTGGTGCCACCCGGAGTAAGACGAAGAGGGAGACCTAGAGAAACTCTACGAAGAACCATTAATGGAGAAGGCATGTCAATGAACCTAACCAACACGCAAGAATTGAAAGACCTGGCAACACAAAGACATAAATGGAAAGCTATGGTTTCTGTCCTATGGCCCTGGAGGAACATAACATAACAGTAGCAATATTCATTCATTTTCCTTTTGCGCTGAAGTTAGCGCATATGGCAGAGGTCAGATCTCTCCAATTCTGTCTGCTCAAAGCTATACTGTGCAGTTCTTGAATAGTATGAATATTGGTTGTTTTACTTTCTCTAAGTATTGTTCTTCTGAGTGTTTCTTTTGGTATCCATTTGCCTGTAGGTATCCATTAAATAGATTGGTAGTGTATTCTGTTGATGTCTGCGCGTAGGACATGTCCGATGTAGGACCAACGGCGTTTTCTAATATCTATGATGCAATTTTGATGTGTCTCTTCTCTGATTTTATCATTCGATTTGAATTCACTCCAATGGGTGTTAGTTATCCTACGAAGACATTTGTTATAGATACTCGAAACTCAGTAATTTTTTCCCTGAAGATAAAGAGCTTTTCCAGCTCTCACATCCATATATGACCGGAATAACGCAGGAATTAAATGAGCGCATTTTCGTGCGTGTGCGGATTGACTTTGACTTCAAGATAAGCAGCAATATAGACGTATCATTAATTTTTGTATAGTAACAGTATATACGCGTCATCAACTGTTGTGTAGTATCCGGAACTCACAACTACCTAAAACAAACTGCTCTATACATGATTCATTACTCATCAATCATTATCATATGCCATTCTGGTTGGCGTAGGCGACCATGGCTCTCTGTCCACAGTATTGTTATCATGATCGTTGTTGTTTCCATGCCTTGCTAGGTTGTCAAACTAATATTTTCTCACGTTGTCCCCATCTATCTCTGTTCCCTTCAGTCTTGCCTGTTGACTATGTTCTTAAAACCTGCCTGTCTGATAAAGTGATAATAGGGGTCTTTTTCTTATATTATTTTTGCATTCATTATAAACACCCCAACCACTTCTTTATTGCATCTAATTTCCCACTTTCCAGTTTGTTTATAATGAATGCACGCATTTTCTCTTTTACTAGATGTCATTCCTGCGTCATGGAGACGTGGTTTTAAGTTTTGGAGACGTGGCTTTAGACAGGCTAAGTCATCTATTCTGTTTATTATTGTGGTGTTTACTGTTGTTTGTCTCTTGAAAAAGGTTCCATTTGAGCCGATACGTGGAGAATTGTCCTGTTTAGTTTTATTGTATGTTTTTTATATATACTTTTTTATATATTTTTATTCATAGGCAGGGTAAGTGTTTTCAGTAACCTGTTTAATTCTTTTTGCTTTACTATTTGTTCATTCGGTTACTGCGGCACCCTCCACTTTGTCGGACACCCTCCGATCATTTGGTTATCTATATATGACCAATATTGAACTAGATGTTTAACAATTGATAGAAGAAGATTCAATCCCAACGATACTCATAAATTGTTAGTGATCACCACGTCATTATTTTCTTTTCTCGCTATACTCCGTCCATCGATGGAATTAATTACATAAAATAAGAAATTATGCTGTCGGGGCGGTTAAAAAAACATTGCCATATTTCCTTCGGGATTTCCAGTCTTGAAGGGGCTGTCCATAAATTATGTTAACAATTATGGAAGGGGATTTAGAAAAAAGTTTGACGGGTGAGATGCCAGAAGTTGATGTCAATAATAAACATTTTTATACACCAATTCAATTTTGGAAATTTGAAACGTCTCTAAAAACATAATCAATCAATCAATCAATCAATCAATCAATCAATCAATCAATCAATCAATAAAGTGCCATGCCGACTGTCGTAGGCGATCATGTTTCTCCACAACTCTCTCTCTTGTGTTGTCAATAAGCTCGGTTGGTGAGCTTCTACCGTGTCACAATACAAGCCCATCTAGTAACTTTTCTCTTTGTCGACCCCTATCTCTTCTCCCTTTGATCTTTCCAGTGGTCATTTAGTGTTCAAGCTGTGTTCTTCTCAGCACACGCCCTAGAAACCTTGACTGTCTGCCACTAATGTTTGATATGATTGATCTTTTTACGCCAGCATCAATGAGAACCTCTGCATTAGTTTTCTTGGCTGTCTCATGGTATTTTCATCATTATTTTCAGAAACCACATTTCTGTAGCCTCATAAAAACATAATACAAACATAATAAACGGGATCCTTGAATTATTGACACCTTTTGACAGGGGGTAAGGGTAAAAAGTTGGCAAAAACGGCTGATGTAATTTATGGACAGCCCCTGAACCAATTCTCACTAGTATAGCTAAAAAACTAGTCCTTCTCTAGAATAGATTTGCGCCCTGATCTCATATGGATTAAAGAAAAATATTATAACGAAGGACAAAAAAGATAGAACTAAAACGATTCAAGTAATATTTAGGGTCTATGGTTAAGTAAACTGTACCTATATGGCAAGGCATGCACTTTTCAATCGCAGACGTTATCCACTTTGGTTAATTCAGAGCTTTACAACCATAAAGAATTAGTGGTCACAGTTCTGGTAATCCAGTCTCCGGGACCTTCGGTTTTCACACTGACCTCATATGTTTGCTTTTTTTAACTAGAGGGTTTGCCTCATTTGGCAGATACACGCACTTTCAACCCGAGATAAGAGTTCCTTCTTGGTTATATCAGGGCATCTGGGGGGCCTGTATATCTTGTGGTGTGGTTGCCGATAGAATCTCTGCCCAGCCAGATTGATATAATCTCTCTAACCAGTCAGGTTGATAGAACCTCTCTGCCCAGTCAGGTTGATAGAACCTCTCTGCCCAGTCAGGTTGATAGAATCTCTCTAACCAGTCAGGTTGATAGAACCTCTCTGCCCAGTCAGGTTGATAGAACCTCTCTGCCCAGTCAGGTTGATAGAATCTCTCTAACCAGCCAGGTTGATAGAATCTCTCTGCCCAGCCAGGTTGATAGAATCTCTCTGTCAAACAAGGTTCATTGATATAATCTCTCTGTCAAACAAGGTTCATTGATAGAACCTCTCTGTCCAGTCAGGTTGATAGAATCTCTCTGTCAAACAAGGTTCATTGATAGAATCTCTCTGTCAAACAAGGTTCATTGATAGAATCTCTCTGTCAAACAAGGTTCATTGATAGAACCTCTCTGTCCAGTCAGGTTGATAGAATCTCTCTGCCCAGTCAGGTTGATATAACCTCTCTGTCCAGTCAGGTTGATAGAATCTCTCTGCCCGGCCAGAATGATAGAATCTCTCTGCCCAGCCATAATGATAGAATCTCTTTGCCCGGCCAGGTTGATAGAATCTCTCTGCCCAGCCAGGTTGATATAATCTCTCTGTCAAACCAGGTTGATTGATACAATCTCTCTGCCCAGCGTGATATAATTTTTCTGACAGCCAGGTTGATATAACCTCTCTGCCCAGCCAGTTTGATAGAATCTCGCTGACCGGCTAGGTTGATAGAATCTCGCTGACTAGCTAGGTTGATAGAATCGTTATTCCCGGCCAAGTTGATATAATTGTTATTCCCGGCCAAGTTTATAGAATCTCTCTGCCCAGCCATGTTGCAGCTATGTTTTCTAGCTGAACTCCTTAAGAGGACTGTATTATGGCTTGAACTTGTATGTGCAGGATTACAAAATAATAGAATGAATTACTTTAACAATTAAATCTTCGAATATCAATCAACTTTATAATCAAACCTACACAATTTTGATGATTGTTACAGATTTGATGCAATCAGAGGAAAGAAGACCTGCAGCATTGGTTCAACACTAGAATCTCAGTCCTACTACACTCCCCTGGTTTCCACCAATTATTCATCTGGTAGTCGACATGAGCAAGTGTAGCCAAGGATTGCCTCCCTTAACTTCATCAGAGCGTGACCATAGACATAAGAGCTGTGGGATACATTGGGAATCATACTTCTAGACCAGGGGTTGGAAACCTTTTTGTCTGAGAGAGCCATGGACACGACATATTTTGAAAAGTAATTCTTTGAGAGCCATACATTATGTTTAAAACTAAAAATTCACGTAAATGTGTGCATTTTGTGTAATTTCAACACTAAAAGTACAATAATTATGTCTCTGAATTTTTTTAAAATAGCATTGTTATGCTGTTGCTAATAAATAATGAGTATTTCTTACCATTAATGCGACTTCTGATGCTGAGCTGCAGTAGACTTTAGCTCATTTGTAGAATCAAATATTGATATGCAATTAATATGTAGATCAAGGGAGTCTAAAGAAACATTTTTTTTTATAATCAAGCATTTATCTGCGAGTCAGATGCAGCCATCAATAGAACTACATCTGGCTCGCCGTGAGCCATGGGTTCCTAACCCCTGTTCTAAAATGACACACTTGATTTTTCCCGCAATTTTCATTGGTTGTTGACACCAATTGTACACAAAGTGACCAATGAAAATCACTGGAAAAGTTAAACGTGTAACTTTAGAAGGATGATTCCAATAAACCATCAGGACTATAGCATATGAAAGACACGACCAGAATATGCTACAGGAGATAAACTAAGTTGACAGAATATGCTACAGGAGATAAACTAAGTTGACAGAATATGCTACAGGAGATAAACTAAGTTGACAGAATATGCTACAGGAGATAAACTAAGTTGACAGAATATGCTACAGGAGATAAACTAAGTTGACAGAATATGCTACAGGAGATAAACTAAGTTGACAGAATATGCTGCAGGAGATAAACTAAGTTGACAGAATATGCTACAGGAGATAAACTAAGTTGATTTCAATTGACATTGATCACGTCTCCTGACTGTAGCTGGGAACTTCCCACTAGCAGAAGAGTGCCGACAACTTGAGGCTTATATGATGACGAACCACATCAATCAGCGGGCAAAGAATATCTTGCAATACCATTATTTTAAACTTATGTTTTGATTAGTCGAAGTTTGATATCTCCACTTTACTGCACTGTGTGTGTGTGTGTTTATTTGAGTTCTGTTTCTACTTTACTGCACTGTGTATGTGTTTATTTGAGTTCTCAGTTTCTACTTTACTGCACTGTGTATGTGTTTATTTGAGTTCTCAGTTTCTACTTTACTGCACTGTGTATGTGTTTATTTGAGTTCTCAGTTTCTACTTTACTGCACTGTGTATGTGTTTATTTGAGTTTTCAGTTTCGGCTTTCTAGCTCTGTCCACGATTTGATGCTGTTATATCTAATACATTATATGTTTGATATTGTGCAATTTGCAGGCCCGTAAATAAGGGAGGGGGAGGTTGGAGTGTTCAAATCCCCTCCCCTAAGCAAATAGGAACATGATTATCAGAAATTTGATCAAAAGGCATGGTAAAAGCCCCCCTCCCCGCAAAAGGCAGGATAAAAGTAAAAAAAAGGCAGAATAAAATCCAAACAAACTTCCAATAGTGATTTTCCATAAAAAGGTATTTTTTCAAGAAAATACACGACAGTGAACAAACAATAAATCAATGGATTAATCAATATCATCTTCAAGTCTGTGATCAATCAATGAACTAAGATTAATCAATGACATCTTCAAGTCAGTGATCAATCAGTGAACTAAGATTAATCAGTGAGCTAAGATTACTCAGTGAGCGAAGATTAATCAGTGAGCTAAGATTAATCAGTGAACTAAGATTAATCAGTGAGCTAAGATTAATCAGTGAGCTAAGATTAATCAGTGAGCTAAGATTAATCAGTGAGCTTAAATTAATCAGTGAGTTAAGATTAATCAGTGAACTAAAATGAATTAGTGAGCTAAGATTAATTAAGAAGACAGACTCTCAAGTCATGTATTTGAACACTTGTACAAAGTAACACTGCAAAGCAATGTTATATAACATAGAGCTATACAACACAGATTTTTATTTGGTGTTTGTTTTCAACTCGATCTAGAACTCTTTTGTAGCAAGAAAGTCCTACCAGATTTTCAGTAGGATGTAGTTCAGAGAATATAAATGCATTGTTACCGTTTCATTTGCGCCAGTGGTCAAACACAAACGACTTTTGCAGCAACACTGATATTAACATATGCACCTATGGCCTAACACAAATGACTTTGGTGGCAACACTGATATTAACATATGCACCTATGGCCTAACACAAATGACTTTGGTGGCAACACTGATATTAACATATGCACCTATGGCCTAACACAAATGACTTTGGTGGCAACACTGATATTAACATATGCACCTATGGCCTAACACAAATGACTTTGGTGGCAACACTGATATTAACATATGCACCTATGGCCTAACACAAATGACTTTGGTGGCAACACTGATATTAACATATGCACCTATGGCCTAACACAAATGACTTTGGTGGCAACACTGATATTAACATATGGATGCAAGTCTTGGACAATAAATAAACAAGATTGTGTAAAATTAGATGCAACAGAGATGTGGAATATGGAACATTAGAACACATTTAGAGCATTCAATGCACTGCTAGAAAAATAAAGAACCAGGAAGATGAAGAACTTCAAGAAACTAATGAGAAGATGGAGAAAGAGTCAAATTCAAGAGAGCCTACTTAGACAAGGATTAGACTTTACTGACAGGAGTTAGACTCTACTTAGGGATTAGACCCTACTTGGACAGAGATTAGATTACTTAGACAGGGATTAGATCCTACTTGGACAGTGATTAGACCCTACTTAGATAGGGATTAGATCCTGCTTGGACAGGGATTAGACAGGGGTTAGACCCTACTTAGACAGGGATTAAACTTTACTGACAGGGGTTAGACTATACTTAGACAGGGATTAGATCCTACTTGGACAGGGATTAGACCCTACTTAGATAGGGATTAGATCCTGCTTGGACAGGGATTAGACAGGGGTTAGACCCTACTTAGACAGGGATTAAACTTTACTGACAGGGGTTAGACTATACTTAGACAGGGATTAGATCCTACTTGGACAGGGATTAAACCCTGTTTAGACAGGGATTAGATCCAACTTAGGGATACAATTCTACTTACATATGGATTAGACTCTACTTAGGGATTAGACTTTACTTAGACAGGGATTAGACCCTGATTAGACTCAAAGTTTTTGTGGCACGCAGTATATTTGCCGTTATTCTTTTGTCGCATCTTCATCATTTGATATTTTACTGCCTATGTAATTAAAGTTTTCGACTCGGTTCATTTCTTGATCGTTTAATCTAACAACTTCTGTTGTATTTGGTAAAATCCACAAATTTCATTTGCTATGTATTAATCTGTAAGATTATTTGTTCTGTGATACTATGTAGTGTAATTATTTGTTCTGTGATACTATGTAGTGTAATTATTTGTTCTTGAGCGTGTGCAAATGTTGTGCTCAGTATGGTCATATCATCTGGTCAATCAAGATCTACTAATGAATTGCTGTTGACCAAGGTAATCTCCATGGCATTTTGTGAATGTTTATGCATGACCCAGTCAATTACTACTTCAAATAGCACTGGTGACATGACGCAGTCAATTACTACTTCAAATAGCACTGGTGACATGACGCAGTCAATTACTACTTCAAATAGCACTGGTGACATGACGCAGTCAATTACTACTTCAAATAGCACTGGTGACATGACGCAGTCAATTACTACTTCAAATAGCACTGGTGACATGACGCATGCATGTTTTAATCCGGATCTAACTGTAAACCATTCTGAATCACCTGTTTCAGTTCTAAGACAGATCGAAGCTTCTGATATAAATAACCAAATGGTCAGAGGGTGTCCGACAAAGTGGATGGTGCCGCAGTAACCTAATGAATTCATTTTGCTTGACTATTCGAAGTTTCTGAGTAGAAAGTCCTTATTATTTTGATATATTTTTGTTTCAAGCTGCATATTTAGTAAAGAATGCAAAAAATGTTTATGACTTGAGATCAATCTCGTATTGTGCTTGAATTTACATCTTGTATTGTGCTTGAATTTACATCTTGTATTGTGCTTGAATTTACATCTTGTATTGTGCTTGAATTTCAATCTCGTATTGTGCTTGAATTTAGATCTCGTATTGTGCTTGAATTTACATCTCGTATTGTGCTTGAATTTACATCTCGTATTGTGCTTGAATTTACATCTCGTATTGCGCTTGAATTTAAATCTTGTATTGTGCTTGAATTTACATCTTGTATTGTGCTTGAATTTCCATCTCGTATTGTGCTTGAATTTACATATTGTATTGTGCTTGAATTTACATATTGTATTGTGCTTGAATTTACATCTCGTATTGTGCTTGAATTTAAATCTGGATTTGTTATTTTTCTGCTATAACTTATTAAAGGCAGAATGTACCAAATATTTACCTACACATATAACCCTCCAAATATTTACCTTACTTATGACCCACAATTTTAAATATGTATCTTACATATGACCTAACTTCCCAAATATTTACCTTACATATGACCCAACTTTTTCAAATATTTACCTTACAAATGACCCAACTTTCCAAATATTTACCTTACACATGACCCACCTTTTCAAATATTTACCTTACATATGACCCGACTTTCCAAATACTTACACACATGCAAGATGACTTGATTCAACTTTCAAATAGTAACAATACCTCATGATACAATGTGAATATGATAATTTATTGATTTATATCAATATCAATGCTATCTTCAAGCCAGTAATCAATCAATGAGATTATCAGCTAAGACTAATCAAGAAAACTTACATGTTATGTGAACACGTAAACAAAGTAACGCAACTTTAAAAAAAATTAAATTGGTAGCATATCCTATTCAGGGCGTAAAAATCAACCCAGCAATTTTTAGCTGTAGTGATTTTTTTCCCCACTACATAGCAATGTTAATTTAACACAGCTTGTGATGTCTGACAAGCACACACTCACACACATTGGCAGTCAATCTATTTCCACATTAGGTTTTGTAGCCTGCATAAAGCTTTATTCTAGCTATGATCTCATATAGCCTACTCAAAGCCTACCAAGGGTCTTCCATGGGAGGGAGAATGGTTGCCTCTCAGTGTGCTGCATGCAGTTCGATGACTGCTGCATTGTATGAATCTACAGATAAAAGTTTGTTCAGTTAAATAATGTATGATTTGTTTCGTTAACCCCTTAGCTGCGGAGGTATTCTTAAGGATACAATAACAAGTCACTGTCATTTTGCTGAGATCCTCCTCTTCTTAGTTTCCCAGGGAAAAAATCCATCTGGAAGCTTATAACAAAGCATTCAGACACATTTTTTCCCTGGGAAACTAGAAAAGAAAAACATCTCAGCGAAAAGGTGGCAACCCCTCATCGTATCCTCAAGGATACCTCCACAGTTAAGGGGTTAAAAGCATGGACACATTATCCTATAAAGTACCACAGTAAGATATGAAATCTATTGCACATATTGGTGAGATTTCATGCAACTAAAAAAAAACAACTGGACACACATACAGGTAAACCATAATAGTGATCACTGTTAATTAAATTGTTAATTTTGTGTGTTTCTTGTGTGTTTTGTGTTTCTTGTGTGTTTTGTGTTTCTTGTGTTTTGTGTTTCTTGTGTGTTTTGTGTTTCTTGTGTGTTTTGTGTTTCTTGTGTGTTTTGTGTTTCTTGTGTGTTTTGTGTTTCTTGAAAACTGTCCCAGTTGGACAATAATGTAGAAAAAGTCTGTGTTGTTTTCTTTATTCCTTGTAATTTATTTATTTAGTAATATTTATTAGTTGATAACATAGCATTATTAGTTCATCATAGGATTTGTCTCATAGATTGGGTTGCCCGTGTGTTGCCGGGGCCCGAAAGGGGAGCAAAGAATAGCAACGCTGTTTACCTTCCACGCATGTCGTAAAAGGTGACTAAGGAGGTTATGGGATGGAGTTGGCTGTCCCATCCCATATAGGGTCAGTGACCCAAAGCCACGCTGAAGTCGGATGTGTCAGGCCGAAAGGTGCAGATATCGCAGCAATGCTGTAAACCATGACACAACGCATTCCGTTCTCCAGACTACATCCTGCTAATCTGCAGGAGTTTGAGAACGAACGCAGAAGAAGAAGAAGATTGGGTATATGTAACTCTGATAAATTTGCCACAGGTAATTCCTAACAAATTAGTTTCATGTAACCTTGACAAGACTGGTCACAGGTAAATCCTAACAAATTGCTCACATAACCCAGACATACTGGTCACAGGTAAATCCTAACAAATTGCTCACATAACCCAGACATACTGGTCACAGGTAAATCCTAACAAATTGCTCACATAACCCAGACATACTGGTCACAGGTAAATCCCAAGAAATTGCTTACAAATCACGCCAACAAACGGGTCATACGTAAGCCCTAACAAATTGCTCACATGTAACCCTGATAAACTGGTCATAGGTAAGCAGTAATAAATTGCTCACACTTAACCCTGACAAACTGGTCACTGGAAATCTTTATAAATTAGTCACATGTAACCCTGATGAGACGGTCACTGGTAGACCTGAAAATTTGTTAAAAACATGACCTAATAACAAATGAAACGTTCTTGGAATTATCATCTTAAAGGTACCTTCAAATGACAAGATGACATTTGATGTGATTTGGAATTATCATCTTAAAGGCAACTTCAAATGACAAGATGACATTCGATGTGACTTGGATGAATGAACAAGAACATATATTTATGATTCTATTATTCTCAAACTCCCACTGGATCTCTCTTGTAGCAGGACAATGGTCTTACTAGATTTCCAGCAGGAAATGAAATGCCCAGAGAATGACAATGTGCTGTGTTATCATATTATTTTGTCACTGGCCCGACACATCCTTCTTCGGCTGAATATTTACAATCAAAACTAATCCTATATTTTTATTCTTTCAAAATAGAATAAGACTGAATTCGGAACAAAAAAACTTTAATCGAAAATTTCTGAAATCGAAGTCAAGCTGTAAATCATGTCAACACATTCCATTCCCTGGACTACATCCTGCTAATCTGCAGGAATATGAGCATGAGTGCAGAAGAAGAAGAATAAGAATTACTACAAACAGCTCATCATCTATCTATACGCTGTATCCCTTGTTTGCTTTGCGGCTTCAGGGCTAGAAGAGTTCTCTGGAGATGGCCTTCCTGTGTGCTGTGTTTGTAAGCTTGTTCCTGTGTGCTGTGTTTGTAAACTTGTTCCTGTGTGCTGTGTTTGTAAGCTTGTTCCTGTGTACTGTGTTTGTAAGCTTGTTCCTGTGTGCTGTGTTTGTAAGCTTGTTCCTGTGTGCTGTGTTTGTAAACTTGTTCCTGTGTGCTGTGTTTGTAAGCTTGTTCCTGTGTGCTGTGTTTGTAAGCTTGTTCCCGTGTGCTGTGTTTGTAAACTTGTTCCCGTGTGCTGTGTTTGTAAGCTTGTTCCTGTGTGCTGTGTTTGTAAACTTGTTCCTGTGTGCTGTGTTTGTAAACTTGTTCCTGTGTGCTGTGTTTGTAAGCTTGTTCCTGTGTGCTGTGTTTGTAAACTTGTTCCTGTGTGCTGTGTTTGTAAACTTGTTCCTGTGTGCTGTGTTTGTAAACTTGTTCCTGTGTGCTGTGTTTGTAAGCTTGTTCCTGTGTGCTGTGTTTGTAAACTTGTTCCTGTGTGCTGTGTTTGTAAGCTTGTTCCTGTGTGCTGTGTTTGTAAACTTGTTCCTGTGTGCTGTGTTTGTAAGCTTGTTCCTGTGTTTGTAAACTTGTTCCTGTGTGCTGTGTTTGTAAACTTGTTCCTGTGTGCTGTGTTTGTAAACTTGTTCCTGTGTGCTGTGTTTGTAAGCTTGTTCCTGTGTGCTGTGTTTGTAAGCTTGTTCCTGTGTGCTGTGTTTGTAAGCTTGTTCCTGTGTGCTGTGTTTGTAAGCTTGTTCCTGTGTGCTGTGTTTGTAAGCTTGTTCCTGTGTACTGTGTTTGTAAGCTTGTTCCTGTGTGCTGTGTTTGTAAGCTTGTTCCTGTGTGCTGTGTTTGTAAACTTGTTCCTGTGTGCTGTGTTTGTAAACTTGTTCCTGTGTGCTGTGTTTGTAAGCTTGTTCCTGTGTGCTGTGTTTGTAAGCTTGTTCCTGTGTACTGTGTTTGTAAACTTGTTCCTGTGTGCTGTGTTTGTAAGCTTGTTCCTGTGTGCTGTGTTTGTAAGCTTGTTCCTGTGTGCTGTGTTTGTAAACTTGTTCCTGTGTGCTGTGTTTGTAAACTTGTTCCCGTGTGCTGTGTCTGTAAGCTTGTTCCTGTGTGCTGTGTTTGTAAACTTGTTCCCGTGTGCTGTGTTTGTAAACTTGTTCCCGTGTGCTGTGTTTGTAAGCTTGTTCCCGTGTGCTGTGTTTGTAAGCTTGTTCCTGTGTGCTGTGTTTGTAAGCTTGTTCCTGTGTGCTGTGTTTGTAAACTTGTTCCTGTGTGCTGTGTTTGTAAACTTGTTCCTGTGTGCTGTGTTTGTAAACTTGTTCCCGTGTGCTGTGTTTGTAAACTTGTTCCCGTGTGCTGTGTTTGTAAGCTTGTTCCCGTGTACTGTGTTTGTAAACTTGTTCCCGTGTACTGTGTTTGTAAACTTGTTCCTGTGTGCTGTGTTTGTAAACTTGTTCCTGTGTGCTGTGTTTGTAAACTTGTTCCCGTGTGCTGTGTTTGTAAACTTGTTCCCGTGTGCTGTGTTTGTAAGCTTGTTCCCGTGTGCTGTGTTTGTAAACTTGTTCCTGTGTGCTGTGTTTGTAAACTTGTTCCTGTGTGCTGTGTTTGTAAACTTGTTCCTGTGTGCTGTGTTTGTAAACTTGTTCCTGTGTGCTGTGTTTGTAAACTTGTTCCTGTGTGCTGTGTTTGTAAGCTTGTTCCTGTGTGCTGTGTTTGTAAGCTTGTTCCTGTGTGCTGTGTTTGTAAACTTGTTCCTGTGTGCTGTGTTTGTAAACTTGTTCCTGTGTGCTGTGTTTGTAAACTTGTTCCTGTGTGCTGTGTTTGTAAACTTGTTCCTGTGTGCTGTGTTTGTAAGCTTGTTCCTGTGTGCTGTGTTTGTAAGCTTGTTCCTGTGTGCTGTGTTTGTAAACTTGTTCCTGTGTGCTGTGTTTGTAAACTTGTTCCTGTGTGCTGTGTTTGTAAACTTGTTCCTGTGTGCTGTGTTTGTAAACTTGTTCCTGTGTGCTGTGTTTGTAAACTTGTTCCTGTGTGCTGTGTTTGTAAACTTGTTCCCGTGTGCTGTGTTTGTAAACTTGTTCCTGTGTGCTGTGTTTGTAAACTTGTTCCTGTGTGCTGTGTTTGTAAACTTGTTCCTGTGTGCTGTGTTTGTAAGCTTGTTCCTGTGTACTGTGTTTGTAAGCTTGTTCCTGTGTGCTGTGTTTGTAAGCTTGTTCCCGTGGCTTCTCTGATTTACCAAGTGTAGAAACTAGTACTAGTAACACTGCTCGTAGGAAACAATGGAGAGCCCATCATCATCAGGTGTCATCTCTGCATCGAAAGTTGGCTGCAATGGATCTTCAACAATTCCTTCCTCTTGCCTAGGTAGTGCACTCTGCTAGACTATATCCTGGCCATCTCATGATGTTTGTGTTCAGATAAAAAGACATATTGTTACCAGAGAGAAATTCTTAGTCTGAAACAACTTCAAAGTTCAGTAAATACACGTTTACTAGACAAGAAATTGGCATGAAAGGCAAAAAAAACCTGGAAAAATTCACTATATGAAGGGAGAGTAAGTCTTACAGTCTGACTTTTCAAACAGTTTCACAAGAAGTAGAAAATTGTCACAAACAGCTACAATTGGGTACAAGAAGTTTCATCAGTATGTACAAGTTAATTTTTTGTCCTTGATGACACAAGATGTTCCTCAAGGGTGGAAGAAGAAAAGGGGGCAAGACGAAGACATGGTTGGATAATAGAATGGATAGAGTATGCACTTTCCAATCTCATCAGGATGGTACAAGATAGATATGCGCAGATAGTTTTCTGCACCATCTCTCATATGTGACACCCCATCGAGCCTGACGGATTATGGGATTTCTTCTTCTTCTTCTTATTAGTATTAATAGTTTATCAAGGACATTTCTGAAAGACCAGGATCAGTGATTGGTGTCCACCAAGTTTCACTCCCACTCTGAGGCTACACTTGACCACTCTTCATCCTCCACAAACAACTTGTCTACGCATCTGGAGAGAGACAGAGAAGAAAACATAATAATGACTATATGAAAACTGCAATTAAAAAAACATAACTTTGTAGACATGTCTGCCGGGAACATACCAATTATTCTGTATTTCATTCCAAAATACTTCACTAATAAGTGGGACTGCCGTAAAACTATAACAATAAGTGGGACTGCTGTATAACTGTATAACAATAACTGGGACTGCTCTAAAACTGTATAACAATAAGTACTTACATAAAACACAAGGTCAATCAGCTTTACAATAAATGCACAGATTATCATAGTATATATTATGGGTATGAAAAAAAAATACAAATAACAGTATACAAGACAGTTTAAATATCAGGAAAGTTATTGTTATCTAGGATGTCTCTGTTGTTAAACATCTGTTGTCTAATGTTTTTGTGATGGTGCCATTATTTTTACTGTTTTTACTATTTTTCTTGTATTTTCTTGAAAAAAAAACAAAACCGTAATATTTAAATTTGGAAACTGTTTTGTATACTGTTATTTGTATTTTATCATACCGACACCCTAAAGTCTGATTGTGCTTTCATTGTAAAACTAATCAACCTAGTGTTTTACGTTAGTACACAATACATCTAAACTGATCAACTCAGTGTTTTATGTACGTACACAATACATCTAAACTGATCAACTCAGTGTTTTATGTACGTACACAATACATCTAAACTGATCAACTCAGTGTTTTATGTACGTACATAATACATCTAAACTGATCAACTCAGTGTTTTACACAAGTACACAATACATCTAAACTGATCAACTCAGTGTTTTATGTACGTACACAATACATCTAAACTGATCAACTCAGTGTTTTATGTACGTACACAATACATCTAAACTGATCAACTCAGTGTTTTATGTACGTACACAATATATCCAAAAGTCTGTATCTTAACCCCACATTCTACTAAAATTCTGTACATACTTGACGTGAGTTCAATATGGACCATTGACACTTGAGTGTATTCTTAACAAATACAGACATTCTGTACAAGTTGACACACAAGCAGTAAGTTATGACAATTTATGCCCCCCCCCCCCCAATCCTCATCTCTGATACATTGACTTTTTAAAAATTAAATTAATTATAATTTTTTATTTTATAAATTTTATAGTTATATTATTTTATAAATATTACAAAAAGGAATTTTTAAAAGTTAAAAATATATAATAATATTATATTATTTTATAGAATTTATCAAATATTTTATCAAATTTATTACAAAATTACGACAATTTAATGTAGTTTTTTTAATTTAAAAAAAACCAAGAGAAATGATTTAATTGTACTTGAATTTCCACTTATGTATTCAATCCCCTCAAAGAACCGGTACACCGCCTGCCGAGACTACCACACAAAGCATAGAACTGTGAAGCTTCAAGCAATAAAATGCACTTTTAAACGAGACATCATTTGCTGGGACCAAACCAGTGACGTTTTGTACACAAGGCAATTGATTTAACTACTATTCCAGGAAGATCTCCAAGATAATTTTGTGTTGCCAGGATATGAAAGGGGAATAAAGAATAGTGACACTGTTACCTGCCATGCACTTCACAGGAAGCGATTAGTGAGGTTTCTGGGGTGAAGTTGGCTGTCCCATCCTATAGAGAGTCAAAGCGACCCAGAAGCAATGATGAAGTTGGATGTGTCAGGCTGAAAGGTGCAGATATTGCAACCAAACTGTAAACCATAATACAGCACAATCAATTCTCTGAACAGCATCCTGATAATCTATAGGAGCTTGAAAATGAACGCAGAAGAAGATCTCAAGTAAGTCTAGATCTTTAATAGCTTCTCTCCCTTATTTTGGCGGCTGAGAGGCCATTTTCTTATCTTGTAAAAATGTGCTCACTGAACTGTGCAGTTGTTCCAGCACTCAGAATTGATCTTTGATAAAAATATGTCTTTTTATCTAAATTAAAAAAAATTGGATGGAATTTCCAGCTGAGAAGTCAGACAGGAAGTAACATGGGATTTGGAATCACAAAAAGAGTAAAAATACAATGGAAACATAATTGTATTATTGCTATCACGCATGGCCGCAGATGAAAGGTTAACTTGAAATTACTTATAACACTCAACAATAAAAACCAAGGAGAATAAAATCAACAATAATAATAGATATTTTTACTTTTTAAAGTTAGGATGACCACCAGTGTGATGCAGCCAATAGAAATGTGTACCGTTCTCACTTTATTTTTTGTTTACACAGAAATATCAGAACGACAATTGATAAACGTTATTTTTATACCAACTCTATAAGAGGAAATGTAGTTGTATAGAAACCCATTTCAAATTTACTTATGGCAGGAAACAAGCATATATATATATATATATATATATATACTAACAATAATAGCATTAATCAATCAAGTGCCATGCTGAATGGTGTAGGTGATCATGTTTCTCCATGACTCTCTGTCTCTTGTGCTGTCAATAAGCTTGGTTGGTGACCTTCTCCCATGCCATAATACTCGCCAGCATCAATGAGAACATCTAAATAATAGTACAGTCTATCACTAAACTAAAAGACAACATCTAACACTGACAACCAGGTTATTAGGCTGACATCCAAAAACACCTAACAAGGGTGACATCTACACTGAATATCAGGTTGGCATCTACACTGAACATACACTGCAAGTGAGGGAATTTGGTATCAATTGAGAAAAACCATGCATAGATAGGGCAACGCCCGCCTGGAATGTCTAACCAGCAAGTGACATGAAACGTCAGCATGCAACACTGCACATGCTTCAAAATATGCTGGGATAAACAGCATGATTTCTGAATGCCAAATGTCTATGGGTCTCACAAATGATCCACTAGACAGACCACCAACGCAACAGAAAACCTTAGTAGATGACATGCCTGTATATTGAGGCTCTCTTGATATAGATGCTTCGTAGCACATCATCTGACAATTATGTTTTTCATGCTTTGTTATTTGTGTGTACTCATGTATCCTCTGTAGTTGGGAGGGAGTCAGAGATGTACTGCGCAGCTCTGAGGAGGGGGAGACTCTACAGTTTTCCTATGGCTGGGGCCCATCATAAAGGCGCAGTGACTCAGAAGTGCCAATCCTTTTGCTTTGAACATTTGGTTATGAGTATGAAGCCATAGAGAATTTTGGCAAAACCAGCAGACAATTGGTGGTGGGGAATTGGCACAGTGAACCCTATCTTGGCTGCAATAGCTTGGAACAGTGTATAGATACAAACCTATCTTCCAGTGGTACAATAGTTATTTCCTGGCTCTTGCCCAGGGTAGGCAGAAAATTTAGACTTCTGAGCAAAAGAATGTAATTACTTACAAACTAGATCAGGTGTAGTCGTAACCTTCAATAACAGTTACCATATTGTTCAGACAGGCCGACGTTGTGCTTGAACTAGTTGCGGGCACGGCGTGGGTGGGTGGGACAACAAAGAAACCTGTTGCTTTGGCCAGAGTTGTGCCCTGATGTCGACGTCTGTTTCGGCGGCATTGGACCTGAAACACCATTCGAGTCGAATGGCTGCTGGAACAGAGGGTGGAGTACTTATGGGAATGTCCCACGTGCTCTGAGGCCAGTTTTCTAATAAAAAATCTAGATCAGGCGTGGCAGGCAGTGAGTATTTCTTCCTTTCTGGATCAGCAACAAACAAACTAAGCAGCATTTAACAAAATTAACTAATGCACAACAACATCTCAGTTCTATGGACTGTATCCGTGAAATCTAACAGGACCATTGTCCTGCTACATGAGAGATACAGTGGGAGTCTGAAAAAGGAACAATATAAAAAGCCAATGCACAATGAACTACCTAGCATGTGTTTATTGAACTCTAAACACGGGTATGTTAGCACCACTGACCTGATCATGAAGTCTCCACACAGGATGCATTCAGAAGCAACAAGATCATCCAACATAGCCTGCAAACACAATTTAACATAGGGATAAATGAAAGGAATCATTCATTAGGGATAAATGCAAGGAATCATTCATAACATAGGGATAAATGCAAGGAATCATTCATAACATAGGGATAAATGCAAGGAATCATTCATAACATTGCTAGTACAGATATCTTGCACATAACACTTGAGGGAAATAAGCAATTTTTCACACTCTCAAGTCTTTTAGTCTAATCTATTAATGGACATTTCATCAAAGTCTCAAACTGTCAAGTCTTTTAATCAAAATCTCAAACTAGCTGTCAAGTCTTTTATTCTACTCTATCAAATAACATTTTATCAACATCTCAAACTGTCAAGTATTTTAATCAAGTCTATCAACAAACATTTAATTAAAATCTCAAACTAACTGTCAAGTCTTTTTTCTAGTCTATCAAACAATATTTCATCAAGTTTTACATTGTAAAGTCTGTAGTCTAGTCTATCAACCAACAGGGATCTTCCTTGTATAGTGATTGAGCCACTTGTTTTGTGCTAAAAAAATCATGGGTTCGAATGATGTTTGTGACATCTTGCTTGCAAAGTAGAAATTTTTCGGAAATCCAGATTATCACTTGAAGCTATGTGCTTTGAGTGGTGCTTGTCGAGACAGATGGGGTACATATGGTGTAACTAGAGTACAGTGAAGTTAATCCTCTACACCATTTAAGTCTTATCAATCAATATATCTCAAGTGTTAACTAATGTGCAGCTACACCATAATAAACACCAACCTTAATATCAATGTCCTTGACTCCAACTATTACCCCTGTCAGCTTGGCAATGCTATTGATTTCACCCTCAGCAAGCTTCCTCTGCAAACCCTCCACCTGGTTCTTCTTGGATGAAGGTAAACTGGGCAACACCTGGAAGCAATCAAACATCAAACATCAAAATTGTCCAGAAATTAAGATGAAAATAAATCTTGCACAGCGAGATCCTTTTCTCAGCCTTCTCCAATGACTCCACATATGCAAATGACCTGTTTTGACTTTTTTTTTTATCATACCCAACGAATCACTCAGTACGCACACATGGGCTGGTGATTTTAACCAGTTTTTATTATACAGTTCGGCATAACCAGTACGCACACATGGGCTGGTGATTTTAACCAGTTTTTATTATACAGTTCGGCATAACCAGTACGCAATGGATGGTGGCAAATGAGCCCAGTGAACTCTATCTTGACCACAATAGCTTGGAACAGTGCATAGATACAAACTCTACAGTGCATAGATACAAACTCTACAATGCATAGATACAAACTCTACAGTGCATAGATACAAACTCTACAATGCATAGATACAAACTCTACAGTGCATAGATACAAACTCTACAGTGCATAGATACAAACTCTACAATGCATAGATACAAACTCTACAGTGCATAGATACAAACTCTACAGTGCATAGATACAAACTCTACAATGCATAGATACAAACTCTACAATGCATAGATACAAACTCTACAATGCATAGATACAAACTTGACATTGCATAGATACAAACTCTACAATGCATAGATACAAACTATACAATGCATAGATACAAACTCTACAATACATAGATACAAACTCGACATTGCATAGATACAAACTCTACAGTGCATAGATACAAACTCTACAGTGCATAGATAGAAACTCTACAGTGCATAGATGCAAACTCTAAAGTGCATAGATACAAACTCTACAATGCATAGATACAAACTCTACAATGCATAGATACAAACTCTACAATGCATAGATACAAACTCGACATTGCATAGATACAAACTCTACAATGCATAAATACAAACTCTACAATGCATAGATACAAACTCGACATTGCATAGATACAAACTCGACATTGCATAGATACAAACTCTACAGTGCATAGATACAAACTCTACAGTGCATAGATACAAACTCGACATTGCATAGATACAAACTCTACAGTGCATAGATACAAACTCTACAGTGCATAGATACAAACTCTACAATGCATAGATACAAACTCTACAATGCATAGATACAAACTCTACATTGCATAGATACAAACTCGACAGTGCATAGATACAAACTCTACAATGCATAGATACAAACTTTACAATGCATAGAAACAAACTCTACAATGCATAGATACAAACTCTACATTGCATAGATACAAACTCTACAATGCATAGATACAAACTCTACAATGCATAGATACAAACTCTACAATGCATAGATACAAACTCTACAATGCATAGATACAAACTCTACAGTGCATAGATACAAACAACTCGACTCCCTGGTGGTATTATTTTCTGGTGCTGGTTATATAGTAGATCCATATTTCTCATCACAATAACCCGTTTTGGAACAAAATAACAGCCCACACAAACACATGCAGTTATCGCAGAAAATATCATAAGGCATCAAACAGGATTTCAACCAGGCCTGTTCAGATGGCATCTATTCGGCTCGCAACTTGAGTCAATGTTATCCGCATTATTTCCGTGTTTTGTCAATTTGCAATGATAATTTGTGTCATCTAAATGGACTTGGTTCAGATTCTGTTTTCTATTTTAGGATTATTTCTATAATACTAAATCCTCAATCCTGTTTTAGGATTATTTCTATAATACTAAAACCTCAATCCTGTTTTAGGATTATTTCTATAATACTAAATCCTCAATCCTGTTTTAGGATTATTTCTATAATACTAAATCCTCAATCCTGTTTTAGGATTATTTCTATAATACTAAATCCTCAATCCTGTTTTAGGATGATTTCTATAATACTAAATCCTCAATCCTGTTTTAGGATTATTTCTATAATACTAAATCCTCAATCCTGTTTTAGGACGATTTCTATAATACTAAAACCTCAATCCTGTTTTAGGATGATTTCTATAATACTAAATCCTCAATCCTGTTTTAGGATTATTTCTATAATACTAAATCCTCAATCCTGTTTTAGGACGATTTCTATAATACTAAAACCTCAATCCTGTTTTAGGATGATTTCTATAATACTAAATCCTCAATCCTGTTTTAGGATTATTTCTATAATACTAATCCTCAATCCTGTTTTAGGATTATTTCTATAATACTAAATCCTCAATCCTGTTTTAGGATGATTTCTATAATACTAAATCCTCAATCCTGTTTTAGGATTGATTCTATAATACTAAATCCTCAATGCATCTTTATTATATTATACCAGTGCATATATCACACAATAGAAATGGGTCAAAGAGTGTGAACCCATGGATGGCTGGATCAGCAAGCAATCAGCATATGTACTAAGACAAAAACCTCCATTATTAGACTACTTGATTTTATAATCAATCAATCAAAAATGGTGTAGGCGATCATGTTTCTCCACAACTCTGTCTCTTGTGTTGTTAATAAGTTCAGCCGGTGACTTCTTTTGTGCCCACAGTGACAACCTATCCTGAAATTTCTCTCTTATCTTTCTCTATGTCTTCTCCCTTGATCTTTCCAGTGGTTACTAAATGTTCAAGTTTTACTTTTCTCATCACATGACCTAAAAACCACTTAAATTGTCATAATTAAAATGTATGAATTTGAAATGTGTTAAAAATGTGAAATAAAACATGTATTCTTTGAGTACATTTTCTGATAACAATTCTATTAAGGCAAATTGTTTTATACATTGAGTATGTGGTCCCTTTGAATTCCTGACAGCTGCTAAAACAGAGGAGTGGGGGTGAACGGAAGGATATCCACTCCAAAATTTGGAACAATATTGTTAACTTACTTTATGGACAGTTCATAATGCAACAAATACAATTTTCAATGTAGATGATGTTCGTCCGTCGTGATCGACGATGACCAAAAACTCAACCATAATAATAATAACAATAAATAATAAAATAATAAAGTTAATAGTGCGTTTTTAAATGACTAGCAAGTCCAATGCGCGCACAAAATGTTCTTTTACAGAATTGACAACAATAGAAGGTATCTGTGTGAGGTTGAGATGTTTTTTCTTTTCTACGTGTCCGCTTCTGTCTTGCAGTTTCTTGTCTGAATTCTTCTGCCGCTAGTGCTCCCGTTCTAATGCTGTAACGCCATGCTGTTCTATCCTGAGCGAGGCTCTCCCAAGCGCCTACGTCAATGTTAAGATGTTTCAAGGATGACTTGAGCGTGTCTTTGAAACGCTTTTTCTGTCCACCAGATTTTCGAAATCCTGCCTTGAGTTCTCCATAATATATTTGTTTTGGCAAACGCGAGTTCTCCATACGCACAAGATGGCCTGCCCAGCGTGCCTGCGCCTTCATAAGTATTGTGTGGATGCTTATTGAGGTTGATTTTTCCAAGACCTCGTAGTCTGGTACTTTGTCCCACCAATGCATGTTTAGTAATTTACGTAGGCAGGTAAGATGGAAATGATTTAACTTTCTTGCATGTCTAGCATACACTGTCCACGTTTCGCAGGCGTAAAATGTAGATAAAGAATAAGACACACATCAATATATTTTACTTGATAACAGAATAAAAAATGAATAATCTGATGATATAGAAATCAATGTACAGACTGACCTCTGATATCAAACAGTCCATGTGAAACTTGTGGCAGCATGGGAACAGATAGAATGCCCTGGACATCAGTGGATACGAACATGTGGAACATTTGTCCTCAGCTTTGACAAAAGCATATCTGAAGAAAGACAGGCATGGTAGTTTGTGGTAATTTTTATTAACTGTCTTTAAGCAGACGACAGAGGAAACACTTTAAGCGTTCAAGTGAATGACAGAGGAAACACTAAAAGTGTTCAAGCGAACGACAGAGGAAACACTTTGAGTGTTTAAGCAGACGACAGAGGAAACACTTTAAGCATTCAAGCGAACGACAGAGGAAACACTAAAAGTGTTTAAGCGGACGACAGAGGAAACACTTTTAGCGTTCAAGCGAACGACAGAGGAAACACTTTGAGTGTTCAAGCGAACGACAGAGGAAACACTAAAAGTGTTTAAGCGGACGACAGAGGAAACACTTTGAGTGTTTAAGCGGACGAAAGAGAAAACACTTTAAGCATTCACGCGGACGACATTATTGGCAGGATTGGACTGCAGGATTGAGAAACCACAGCTCTTACTGTCCAGCATGGAACAGTCTGATCAGAGAGGGTATTAAAAGTTAAGTTGTGAACAGGCTAGAAAATTACAGGCGAATCAGAAGAGACAAAAACTAAAGTAGAGATCAGATTGTTTTCCTTCATCTCAAGATGTACTACATTTCTGCTCACATTGCAACAGGTCTTTCAGAGCACAGGTTGGACCCATCAGCCGTCTGAGAAGTCACAAACAATTAAACCAAACTTGAACCTTCTTGATGTCATGCTCATCGTCGCTTGTGAAGAAAGAACATCTTCATCAACTGTCTTCAATAAACTGCTAAACATAACAAACGGTGTTATCATCAGCCCAGGAACACAACATATTTTTGTTGGTAACTTGTTTAGATACAAAACAATTAGTTTAGTTTGAGCTTTCTGAATCGATTTGTTGGTAATTTGTTTAGATACAAAACAATTAGTTTAGTTTGAGCTTTCTGAATCGATTTGTTGGTAATTTGTTTAGATACAAAACAATTAGTTTAGTTAGAGCTTTCTGAATCGATGTTCATGCATTCAGGGCAAACTCATAAGTGATTGGTCTGTCAGCACATAATGAAGAGTATGCATGCTGATGGTTCCTGTAGCTTGCTGGTTACATATCACTAAGTTGCGTCTCTCAATCACCCTGTACTGCTCGATGTAGAGGCAATTCCAAATCTATAAGTCGTGTTATTGTATCTCCTTGCAGCCTAGTGTAATCATTTAGTAAATGTTCATGCGAAGATCTGTGTCATTCATGTTCATAATTAAATCTCCTATCTCCTAAACATATATAATGAAAAATATACTGTGTAATATGACCTTGTCATTAGAGGTGAGAAAGAGAGTTCTGCAGTGCTATATAACCCCTATACTAACATATGGGTGCGAGTCTTGGACAATAAACAAACTGGAAAGTGGGAGATTGGAGGCAACGGAGATGTGGTTCTACAGAAGAATGCTGAGAATACCATGGACTGCCAGAAAAACTAATGTAGATGTGTTAAAAGAGTTAAATGCGAAACGGACCTTAATCAACAATATAAGAAAAAGGCAATCTTCTTTTTTTGGCCACTTCATGAGACAGGCAGGTTTAGAGAACATAATCACAACAGGCAAGATTGAAGGCACCAGAGACAGAGGGCGACAACGTGAGAAAATATTAGACAGTTTGACAACCTGGCACGGCAAAGAAACAACAACGACTTTGATACATAATACTGTGGACAGAGAGCTGTGGAGAGCCATGACCGCCTACGCCACCCGGCATGGCACCTGATGATGATGATGATGATCTCCTAAACACTAATGCCTATCTTTGTCCCTGGACACACGGGGGGTGGAGGGAAACGAACGGGCCGACCAATTAGCTAGCCTCACCACCACAACAGATGGTCAGCCTATGAACCGAGTAGACATACTCATTGTTCTTCTGGAGTCCTCACGATCTGAGGATTTTGAATTGAATGAGAATGAATCAATATCAAGAATGCAGGATCTGGGAGTGAAAATGGGTGTGGAGAACCCCTGACAAAGAGCTCAAAAAGAGCAGTGAACCAACATAGAACTGGAACCATCAGCCATTATACCCTGAGAAATTTACGGAAGCGGAGATCTGAGCACCTATGGACGTGCGAATCTATGAATCAACAGACCTAATACCTAATTAAATCTCCTAGTATTGGTACTTTCAAAGTTTATGGGTTGGTTCTTTCATTGCTGTGAACTCCCTCATGTCCAGGACAAAAAATCCACACAATTTGGATGCACAATTGCTTGCGGCGGGATTCGAACCCGTTACTTTGGTTGTAACAGAGAGGCTCTGTACCACAGAGCTCGACATATACGAAATACACATTTCTTTTAGTCATACACATTTCTTTTAGTTACAGGGTGTCTATACAGTTGCTTTGCACTCATTTACATTACTGATGATTACATGAATGAATTGTGGGTATTTAGTACAGATCTATGTGATGTCATTGGCACTACAACATTTATGAAAAAAAAATATGCTACTGCTCATGTCCATCAGACATTGGGTAAAGTGTCTCATAGCACAACAAAGCTATTTGTTAGTGAATAAAAGTTAGCTCTGCAGCAAACAGCAACCTGCTGAGTCACGCTGCACACTGGAGCATGGAAATACGCAACTTTCAGTGACATCATAATGAGAGCATATATTTCATTTCACATTTAGTGCACAACAACTTTATAGACACCATGTATTTTCTAACCTAATACAGATTTGTAGAACTGGACAAAGGAAGATCATTGTCTTTCATACATACTGATTTGTAGAACTGGATCAATGTCTATTTCTGTCCTGAATAGTACTCAAATGTATGCTCACATACTGAATGCAATTATTTGTCATTTATTAGACACGTGTGGTAATCACACTTGGCCTTGTTTTTTGGTAAGAGAAACAGGTCCACGTCATTTTCATTGTCAATATTTATGGTTTTGTGTTTTTGATTGTTATTTTATTCTTGAAAAAGGTCCCGGTTGGACTGCAGCATAGAAAATTGATCTATGTTTTATTGTTAGTTATTTTCTTTTACTACTGATAGTTAGGTATTTTACAGTAACCTTTCTATCTCATTTAGTATTTCCTACAAAGGAAATTCATTGTCTTTCATATGTACTGATTTGTAGAACTGGACAAAGAAAGTTCATTGTTTTTCATATATACTTCTTCTTCTTCGTTCGTTCTCAAACTCCTGCAGATTAGCAGGATGTAGTCCGGAGAAAAGAATGCATTGTGTCACGGTTTACAGCATTGATGCAATATCTGCGACTTTCGGCCTGACACATCCGATCTCAGCATGGCTGTGGGTCACTGACCCTATATGGGATGGGTCAGCCAACTCCATCCCATAACCTCCTTAGTCACCTTTTTCGACATGGATGGAAGGTAAACAATGTTGTTATTTTTTTGCTCCCCTTTCAGGCCCCGGCAACACATGTGCGTCATATATAGTGATTTGTAGAACTGGACAAAAAAAGTTCATTGTCTTTCATATGTACTGATATGTAGAACTGGACAATGAAAGTTCATTGTCTTTCATAAATAACTTACTTATACAGACTAACTGATATCAGACATCCAGTCTGTCAAAGTTAGAAATGAATTGTCCCCCTTACTTGTTTCTAAAGCTCTGAATTTCTTTCCGGATCTCTTCCGCACTCTGTGTAGCTTCTTCCATCTCTTCCTTCAGGTTGTCTATATGCTGGTTGTATTCTTGTAAGGATGATATGATGGCATCCTGCAAGAACACAAAGATCCAATGACATAAATGTGTTAAACAAAGCCTGGACTTCTAGTTTAGGGTGCAAAGAATGGAACCACTATCTTCATTCCAGGTGGAGTGGAGGCGATTACTGAAAATTGGGGGGGATAGGCTGACAACCTGTCACTTGTGAAAAAAAATCAGTCACATTTTGTCTGAATTTCTTTCTTTTGTCTTCTATCAAATTACTCCTATGGATAACAAAAATGCAGGACAGAGAACACTGTACCTTTGTCCTTCTGTGGCAGACTACTAGGTGACGGGGAATACTAGATGTGCCATCACTGAAGACGGGTCAATAAATCCGACAAGAAGAATGATGAGATCTTGGCTCAGAAGTGTGTGGATGTGATCCTGGCAGGATGTGATAATCCAGGGATACTAGCACACTGGATATGGTTCCCTTCTGGAGCTCATTAAGGGAAAACGACTGACAGATGGATAGAAGAAACAATACAAGGATTCTCTCAAAGTGTCTCTAAAGATCTTCATCATTGACATCACATTCTGGGGCTCAGAATTGTTCAGTGCAGAAACACCAGACTATCAGCATGATCATCAAATCTCAGAGGCATGGAGAAAACGTGAAGTCTGAAAAGACAGAACAACAAATACACAGTTGCCCAATTCTGATCATACGTGTCTCAAATATGGAAGGGGAGTCTATGCCAAGACTGGACGTTTCAGTTATCTCTGCACACACCACAGAGTCTGAAACAAGACTGTTAAAATAAGTCTGAAACGGTTGTCCACCATCGCCTATGATGGACAGTTATTATTAGTATTGGCTATGTTAACTAAGAGAACAGGTCTTACCTTGAAGTGATCAATTGTAACAAAGTCTGGGAAAAATGGAAGAATGTCTTCAATCTTGAGTCTGTCACATTCATGCAAAAATTCCATGGCTCTCTTGATGTCTTTCTCCTCCTCAACCACGTGACGAGCTGCAAGTCAGGATATAATAATTACACAACGTGACGAGCTTCAATCAGGATATAATAATTACACAATGTGACGAGCTGCAATCAGGATATAATAATTACACAACGTGATGAGCTGCAAGTCAGGATATAATAATTATAGGGTGTCTGCAGTAAGATGGACATGTCTTATCAGCCTTGTCTAACAAAATATTGACATATCTTGTCTGCAAAACTGTTGACATATCTTGATTACCAATTGTTTACATGTCTTGTCCTGTCTTCCCCAGCTTTGACATATCCACACTAATGTTGCAATGTCATGTCCAGTCTGTCTCAGTAATGACATGCCTTTTTCAGTCCAAGTATATATATATATATATGTATGTATGTATATAGAAGAATGGACAAGACATGTCAATACTGGAAATGAAATATATATATAATTTCCAGTTAAATCAATCCATTTTGCCACTGATTTCAAATGAGGTCTGACAAGAGTGATGATGATGCTCTGTACAACTCCTCCTCACTTAAATCAAAATCCTCAGTGTAAGTCATTTTCTCATCCATGAAAACTCACTTGAAAGGAAAAGAATCTTCCACGGACTTTAGGTGCATGTAATGTTTCTTTAATCATCAACTTTACCGACCTAACAGAATCAATTAAACTAGATGACAATAGACTAGACAACGTTTACAATTTTGTATATTTGGGAAGCAAGATAACAGCAGATGGAGATACCAACTCAGAAGACTCGAATCACTCTCGCCTCTCAACACCTTTAACAAACTTTAAATCATCTGGAGATCGAAGATCGCAAGTAAACACATGAAACTGCGACTTTTCAATGCAAGTGTGATTCCATCATTGACATTTGGATGTGAAAGTTGGAAATCTACTGCAATAATGGATAAGAAGTTAGTTGCCTTCGAGAATAGATGCCTCAGAAAAATCATAAACACTAATTGGAAAGACATTAAATCAAACAACATACTAAGAGAGGAGATAAAACAAGAATATGTGACGAACATCATCAGAAAATGCTGCTGGACATACATCGGCCACATACCGTACTTAGAATGAAGGAAAACATAATTCCATGACAAGTTTTCATGTGGACACCAGACGGGAAAAGAAAACAGGGAAGACCAAAAACAGCGCTCAAAAGAACATTTATGAATGAATTAAAATCAACAGGCATAAATGCACAAGACCTGCTATCCCTAGCAACTGACCGACAGGCATGGGAAACTATGACATCCACCCTATGTGCCAAACTTGGCAAAAGAGGAACTGACTGAATGTTTCTTCTGGCATTAACTTCCAAGCTAAGCTGAAATTTTACACAGCTGTGGTACTTCCAGTTTTTGTTATATGCTAGTGAAACATGGACTGTGTATAGATGATGCGATGAAGCTCAATAACTTTCCAAAAACTTGTTTAATAAAAAAAATGTAGTACTATTTCGTTTGGTGAGAGCCATCCCTGTGCTCTTATAATTCAATAATTCTGTGTGTTTCCTGTTTGTCATGTGTTTCTTGACAAAGGTCCCAGTTGGACCGTAATGTGGGAAATGTCCTTGTTCCTTTTTTATATTATTATTATTTTTTGTTTGTTTGTAGTTAGACCATACATTAACATCATTACATTAACATCATTACATTAACATCATTACATTAACATCATTACATTAACATCATTACATTAACATCATTACATTAACATCATTACATTAACATCATTACATTAACATCATTACATTAACATCATTACATTAACATCATTACATTAACATCATTACATTAACTTAGTGTTGAAGACTTCATGGTTGTGTTACTGTGACACTCTCCACCTTGTCGGAATTCCTCTGGCAGTTTGGTTATTTATGCTTGTCTCCGCAAAGTTATGAACATCAGATGGCAAGACAAGATTTCTGATACCACTGTCTTTGGCAGATCTGGCATCCCCAGCATTGACGCTGATGCAGACACAGATTCGTTCGGCAGGTCATGTTGTACATATATCAGATTATCGCCTGCCAAAGATAATTTTCTATGGTGAGGTGCAGAAGAGAAGACACGTTCTCAAGGTGGCCAAAAGAAGCACAACCGGGGCTCATTAATGACCTCACTGAAAGCTTTTGAAATAAACCAAGATACATGGCAAAAACTTGCATAAAACACAGCTACATGGTGCTCTAGTCATAAAAGGCGCAGCATCTTGTGAAAAGAGAAGAAATGCAGCAGATAGACAGTGGAGAATGGCTAGAAAGTCACGGGTAGATCAAAAACCATCTACAGTGGTCATCCCATGCCCGAACTATCCAAGGGCATTAGTGGCCTGAATAGGATTTATTCACCATCTACAAACTCACAGTCAACAACATAAACTATAACTGAATTTCAAAAGTGGATGTAACAAATAGTCATCATCATCATCATGTGATGGATGAACAATAACAATGTATATATGTGTATCTGTCTCTAGACTTTATCTTTCAACACTTATCTGGTGTGACTATACTAACTCAATGTTTTTGACACTTATCATGTGTGACTATACTAACTCAATGTTTTTGACACTTATCATGTGTGACTATACTAACCCAATGTTTTTTATACTTATCAGATGTGACTATACTAACCCAATGTTTTTTATACTTATCAGATGTGACTATACTAACGCAATGTTTTTGACACTTATCATGTGTGACTATACTAACCCAATGTTTTTGACACTTATCATGTGTGACTATACTAACCCAATGTTTTTGACACTTATCATGTGTGACTATACTAACCCAATGTTTTTGACACTTATCATGTGTGACTATACTAACCCAATGTTTTTTATACTTATCAGATGTGACTATACCAACACAATGTTTTTGACACTTATCAGGTGTGACTAGCCTATCCTAAGCCAGAATTATTTGACACTTATCAGATGTGACTAACCTGTCCCAAGTCAGAATTATTTGACACTTATCAGATGTGGCTAACCTGTCCTAAGCCAGAATTATTTGACACTTATCAGATGTGACTAACTTATCCTAAGCTAGAATTTCTTGACACTTATCATATATGACTAACCTATCCTAAGTCAGAATTTCTTGACACTTATCATATATGACTAACTTATCCTCAGCTAGAATCTCTTGACACTTATCATATATGACTTACCTATCCTAAGCCAGAGTTTCTTGCGCATATCCTTATCATCCTCCTCAGGTTTATCTGCTTGTTGCTTAGCCAGTTCAACATCCACCTGTTAGAAAGGCACAGAAAATCAATTAGATTATTGTATATATCTACACATCCCTCAGTATCACTTGTATGTACACCTGTGTGGCAGTCAGGGGGACTGTTGTTCTAGTTCAGGGTACAAAGAATAGGGCCACTGTCTCCTTTCTATGTATGTTATAGGAAGCGACTAAGGAGAGTTGGGGGATATACTGACAATGCGCGCATGCGGTTGTGTCTGTGGGTCTCACCAATAGCTCACTAGACAAACCAACCATGCAACAGAAAACCTTAGTAGATGACATGCCTTTATATTGAGGTTATCTTCTTATAGAAGCTTCATAGCACGTCATCTATACAATCCCGTAGTCGTAACCTTCGATAACAGTTACCATGTTGTTCCAACAGGTCGATGTTGTGCTTGAACTAGTTACGGGCACGGCGTAGGTGGGCAGAACAACAAAGAAACCTGTCGCAAGGGCCAGAGTTGTGCCCTGATGTCGACGTCTGTTTCGGCGGCATTGGACTCGAAACACCGAGTCGAATGGCTGCTGGAACAGAGGGCGGAGCACTTATGGGAATGCCCCACATGCTGTGAGGCATGTTTTCTAACCAAGAATCAAGAAACTGACAACCTGTCAACTGTAAAAAAATCATTGCTACATCTTGTTTCAATTTTTTATTTTTGTCTTCTATTAAATAATCCCCATGGATGTTGAAGAGACTCAGGCCAGTAGACAATACACATTTGTCTTCTTGTGACAGACTCTGAAATGCAAGATGTGCTGTCACTGTGGGTGGAACAACAAATCTGACACAAGAATGTTGAATTGGTTGGTCCAGAAGTGTGTACTGCGTTCCTGGCAGGACATGGTAATCCTGGGATACTGGCACACATGAATGCTTTCCATTAGTAACTAAACATGCATCCATATCCCCCTCCAGCCCTTTACACATCCATTTCCCTGAGACCTTATATCAGTCCAGGTATCGCATCTGTTACACAACCGAAAAAAACCTGCGCTTTTATCAGGAAAGTTATGGGTCGTTCTTCTTCTTCTGCATTCAGCATGTGGTCATGCTATACCGTCAGACCTATCATCAAGACGCAGCCCACTGTCTTCTCCAGGTCAGAGCGGCTGCCCCATAGCTTTTGCCTCAAGTCTGTATCCTCTGGCCAGGTCTGCTGTCTCTGCTCCTTGTATGTTAGGCAGTCCTGAAGTATGTGTTCTGGAGTCTGGGTTCTGGATCCACATGGACATTCATCTGTGTATGAGATCCTTAATCGATAACGGTGACCCAACAGTCTGCAGTGGCCTGTTCTAAGGTGAAATATTGTGGTCTGTTGATATCTCTGGAGGAGATGTATTGCATCATGTTCGTATTCCCCTTCCGTTTCTTTCTTCCACTTTGCTGAGTAATGGGTCGTTAAAAACTACCTGCTCACAGCTGTAGGAATTATTGCCTCATCATCGTCACTTGTATATAGCGATCAGTCAGATATTCTGCATCAGGTTTCTATGTTATACTTTTCTTATTATTAACAATAGAACAGGAAAGAAAGGACAGAATCTTTCATATTATTATTCCCCCTGTTCGTTCTACAACATTCCAGACACTAACCAACAAGGCTATATACACAGTTACTTCATATCACATACAACATTCCAGACACTAACCAACAAGGCCATGTCGACAGCTTCTTCATAGAGACCCATGAGTGAGTATATGTGAACACAAGCCTTCTTGTGGTTGTATTCTGCACATAGCCTTAGGGCATATTTGACATCATAGCAAATCTCCTGTGGTTCCTGGGTAAGATAGTAGCACAATGATGCATTAAACATTTAATACTGAGGCCAGTGAACATTCGATAAAACAAACAACTGAGATAATTGAAGTACAAAAACAATTATTACAAGAATGATAAGACTCTACATGATTACTGTTCATGAAAAAATAATTATATTTAGGGTTAGTTATGTCATACATAACTAACCCTAACCCTAAAAAATGAATATTTCAATGAATTATTGATTGTTTACTGATATAATATTTAGATCAATTTACCACAAAATACATAGGTAATCACTAATTGGAAACAAGAATGAAAACGGTGGGCTGGGATTTTTGTACCACATATCCTATTCAAGACGTAGCTATCAACCCAGAATTTTTGGGGTGGGGTCTTTGTTATGTTGCAGCTCATATTTCTTTCAGGCATAGTTGTTTTATTTTGTTCTCATTCCCTATATTTTTTTAAGGTGCATCTCTAAGAAATACTTGTGTCTATGTATGTCATTGCTACCTAGGATTTCTGTGCCGTTAAATGTCTGCCGTCTAACTCTTTTGTGATATTGCCATTGTATTTACTGTTCAATGTTTGTCTTGTATTGCCTAGATAAAGTTTTGAAAAAAAAAATTGCACCGCTGAAACTGTCTTGTCTACTGTTATTTGTATTTTTTTCATACCAACGCCCAACAGTCTGATATTTTCATACCAACAGCCAAGTCTGATAGTTTCATACCAACACTCAACAGTCTGATATTTTCATACCAACACCCAACAGTCTGATATTTTCATACCAACACCCAACAGTCTGATAGTTTCATACCAACACCCAACAGTCTGATATTTTCATACCAACAGCCAACAGTCTGATAGTTTCATACCAACACCCAACAGTCTGATAGTTTCATACCAACAGCCAACAGTCTGATAGTTTCATACGAACACCCAACAGTCTGATAGTTTCATACCAACACCCAACAGTCTGATAGTTTCATACCAACACCCAACAGTCTGATAGTTTCATACCAACACCCAACAATCTGATAGTTTCATACCAACACCCAACAGTCTGATAGTTTCATACCAACAGCCAACAGTCTGATAGTTTCATACCAACACCCAACAGTCTGATAGTTTCATACCAACAGCCAACAGTCTGACAGTTTCATACCAACACCCAACAGTCTGATATTTTCATACCAACACCCAACAGTCTGATAGTTTGTGCATTCATCATGAAGCTGAGTGATCTTATGTTTTATGTAGCACTATCAGCATTTTATGGCTGTAGTGATTTTATAGACAATATAAATATGTTCAGCAGTTTGCCATTGCTTTCTGAATGGTTCGGATGCAGAATTGTCATCAGCGGGATTTGAACCAGATACCTCGTCTGCCACAGATGCATTCTGTACCTTGCTGCCACAGAGCCGGACATCAGATTAAATATTATTTCCAGAATGTTGACTTTATGAACACTCTAAACAATTCACGATTCTGAGCAAGTTAACCTGCTGCAGCCAAGGACATGTTTAAACACTCTGAAATGTTATTCAATGTTGTCTTGGGTGGCCCTATTCCCTGTCGCTAGAAAGCATGCCTTCCATTAATAGTTTTTCCATGATGTTGTATCTCTAGATATTGTCAAAAACCGTAGCATTCTTGTTATAATGTTATTTACGAGCCAATCTCGTCTATATGTTCTATATGTCGTAATGTTCTGAACTCTTTTTGAATTTTTTAAAGCTGTTCATGGTATTCTCAATATCCCTTAAGAGCATCTCCTTTTGACAAAAGCAATTCTCTTTGCTATTACATTATTAAGTGTCCATATTTGACAGACATAAATTGCTACTGGGAATATGCTTGCTCTGATCAGTTGTGCTTTTAGTGTCTTCGTTCTCAAACTCCTGCAGGATCTTTCTTATAGCAGGACAATGGTATTACTAGATTTCCTATTTCCTATTACTAGAGTAACTAATACATTAAATGTTTCTACAACTTTCACCGAATGCCTGTAGCCATGTTGCTAGTAGGCAAATCATACGAAAGAACTGGCTCAGCTGCTAACGGCTCAGGTGCTACACACTGGTCACCAATCTCAAAGGTAACCATGATCAAACTTGCTTTCAACATAGCTATAAATGTCCAGTAGACCAGATGCAAGTTAGCTTTACTGGTGCAAGATTTCTCAATAATAAGTCAGACCATTTCATTTATTTACAGGTAAACTACACAATTATTTTATGTATAAAATATTCACAATGTCTATCTGTCAGGTAACCAACCTGGACAATTGATTTACTCACCTCTCCCTGAAGCTGCAGGTATGTCATTAAGTTTTCCGGCTGCAGTTTGGCATAGAGAGACAACAGGTAATTATGGATTGCCAGGTCTTTGTTCTCTAATTTCTGAACACAGAACTCCAGGTATCTAATAGCTTCATTGCCCTGGTCATGGAATTAAGAGAACATACATTTTAGTACAACATATACTAACTTGTCATTTCCACATGCATCGCTAAGCGTTTGGGGGGGGGGGGGGGGGATTTGGAGTCATCTGTCTTTGGCCATTTGGCTGCATTGAGCATTTTTCAGCTCAATGATGGGCAGACATTTTGAACACCCTATGCAGAAACGCATGAACAAATGACTATAGGTGACGATGATTCTTGTTCCATGACTAGAATAAGGGAGGTTGGTTTGAAATGTGGTGTCGCTAGGAAAGAGCGGTTTCGGTTTCATGGGCAAGAAAGAATGATGGTTAATCAACAGCGTACTAGGACCGTCAGTTGATGTGTAATGGTGGATACACTCAAGGAGAGATCTGAGCCCCTATTGATTTGTTTAGAGTGTAGTGGCAATGATCCAAGAACTAACTTACGTTATCTCACCCATCTAGTTCTCGGTCTTCCTCATAGCCCAATGTTCTGTTGTTGTATGCACAAAGGGCTGGTTGAGTTGGTTCCATTCTCAAGATGTAACCAAATCACCTGGTTTGCTTTTGACGTAGTCTTGACTTGAGATGGTCTTTATTTCTTTCCTGATATCTTCATTTTTCCATCGGTCTCTTCTGGTGATATTTATAGCTTTCCTCAAACATCTAATTTTTCCATAAAGCTAATTAGTTCTAACACCTTGTCACCAAGACCACACGCATTTAAGTCAGCTGCGTACCCCACTACAACATCGAGGATGAGAATGAAAATAGAAGCGGTGACAGCAGCTCTCACTTGGCTGGCGACACAATCACCAACAGACTTAGTTTCGGACTCTCAAAGTATGCTGGGCAAGATAGAAAAGTGTATGATCAGAACTGAATGGATGACTCTTAACAACGTTCAGAGCATTACATGGATCTACTGTCCAGGTCATGCTGGGGTCAGGGGAAATGAAAGAGCCGATGTGTTGGCTGGTAAAGCTTTGATGAACGGCACCGAGATAAGAAGAGACAGGATTTAATTGATTAGATCAGTCATGGATACCCTACGAGAAGACGAGGAGGAAGTTGAACGTGACAATGTACATATTCAGAGAATGGTAGAAATAGGAGTGACTAGAGGCGATGGGAGAAAGTTCTCCCTCTCCGGAAAGTTCAGAAGAACGCGCAATCAGCAAATGATTGGGACACTGAGCTTATACACTTTTAGATGGCTGACAGAATAGCAAGCAGAGTATATATTGGAATGCCCCCAGTGCTGTGACGCTTGTTCCTAATCAAGAATCAATTTAACCTAGCAGTGTTTCTGCTGCTTTCTGAACCCCATTTCTGTTTCTATTCTTAGCGCACTTACACACTGCTGGTTTGCTAGACCAGTCACAGTTTTCATTGACTTGACCTTATATCAGGAAATATAAAATTGAGTTTTCACTTTTAGTTCTTAAACATCGCTGTGTCCTAGTATGTTTAATCTATATATGTGATGGTTTCCTTCTACGTTGCATTTCTTTGAAACAATCAATTAAAATTCTTTTACACAAAATATTTATAATAATTTCTCGATCCACAGTAGCACTGCCACTGGCCACAATCTGCGATTGAAACATGAACAACACAGCTTCGTAAGTTGAATGTCATATTCCTCACTGCATTCCATCCATGTGACAATCAGGCCTGAACTTCTAGTTCAGGAAGCAAAGAATAGGATTTTCACCTCTACCCTGATACTAGTTCATTCCTAATACTCTTTACCCAGTTGTATTACCACATTTATCCAAACAATTTTCTCTATGTCCACCTCCAGTCATTCATTACCATTTACTAATTCTTCAAATTCACATAATACCGTGAGTCATGACTTTCCACATTTGATCCAAAGATGGAAACTATGAAAATATGCAGAACCCCGAGCCCACTAAACATACAGATAGACAACATAGGAGTAAAACAAGTAACAGAGTTCAAATATCTCGGTAGTATTTTTATAGAAAATGGAAGCCTAGACAGAGAGATAGAGACGAGATGTCAAAAGGTAAATGCAGTAACAGACCAACTGTAACCACTACTTCTTCATCCCAAGATCGAAGTTAAAAGACAAATGATCTACAGTATATTCTTACCAATACTGTCCTACCAGTGCCAAACCTGGTCTCTCTCAACTTCACATTACAGAAAGATAGTGACGTGTGAAATGAAATGCTTGAGGAAAGCTGCAGTGGTCACCAGGCTCGATAGATTACGAAGTGAAGACATCAGGGATAGAATAGGTATAACATTTTGCACAGATTAGATGGAAAGGCAGCAGATCAAGTGGTTTGGCCACATTATGAGAATGCATCATGAAAAGTTACCCTTACAGGCATATAACCAAATGAGATCTGGGTACAAAGCCAGAGGAAGACCATGGAAAAGATGGATAGAAAACATCAAGGACATCCTGAACTAACACGGTCATAGCACAGCCGAGGCCACACATCTGGCTATAGAACGCAAGCTTGAGCTCCAATCACCCCTACGCTTAATGACAAGAGTGGATAACAAACCACATGGGGAAAGACAATAGATCCATTTCCTCTTTTCTCATCTAGGCAAGGTGTAAGTGGTGGTGGCCATTACTGGCTACATTGATGCCTTTACCTACACCACTCTGTGTCACACCTTAATGCTGGGCACATCTGCAAGATAGTACATCCTAGCAGTGCCCATTATTTTGGATTCTTTTTCCATCAATTCACTTGAGTCTGTGACAGTGTGAAAAAACCCGAGGCCATAATCGATGATATATAAGACTAATTCTTGCAGGGGCATAACAGTTGACAATTATTTCCTGTCTGCGGCCTTCATAACTTAAATAGCAGAAATCATGAAGCCATTACTACATCAATAAACGATTCATGCCAAACAAAATCAAGACTTGTGATAAAAAACAATGCTACCTGTTCACGAAACCGTGTATGGTCATACTGCACTAGAGCTGGGATAAGTTTCTTGGGATCTAGTAATTTTCCATGCCTGATCCAAGCATCTACTGTCTCTTTGGGGACATACTGCATCAGGAGGGGACAAAACTTGTAATAAAGTTCTACATCAGTCTGTGGGTAGCAGAAATGGAAGAAACTTTGACAATCGTCAATAGCAAACCAATATTAACCCATTTGACACAATATAGTTATCATTAATCCCTTTGACACAATATAGTTATCATTAACCCCTTTGACACAATATAGTTCTCATTAACCCCTTTGACACAATATAGTTATCATTAACCCCTTTGACACAATATAGTTATCATTAACCCCTTTGACACAATATAGTTATCATTAATGATGATGATGTTCCTCCTTCACAAGCGAACATGAACATGAGCATGGCATGAAAAAAAACCAAGAAAAATTTGGTGAACAAAAAGTAGAAAAAAACAAAAACATTTGTGGATGTCTAATTTATTTTGGGTTTGTGGGTTCATATGTGCCAGATGAGTCTGAATCATGCCAGGAAGGATCTATTGCAGTGCCTGCAGGAGTGCCAAGAGTAGGAGAATTTTCAGATTTTTCCTTCTGTTTCCATCTCTTCTAAATTGCCTGCAGTGTTATTTCTTTTTCAAATTTGGTAATGCCAGCAGTGATCTGGATGTGCCAAGCTGAACGATCAAGGGTTGTAGTCTCAATTGTAGATAAATTGGCGTCATGTGTGATTGTGGCACAGGGTGATGAGGCAATGAATAGAACTGACATTTTGAACTTCATAAGAGATATAGAGCGAGACTATTGTGGATGATGATTCTTTTTCAATGTCCAGGATTTAAGATCACAGGGTTTGAAAAGCGGTGTTGCTAAAATTGAACATTTTGGAGGGTGCAGAAGAATGATGGTCAACCAGCATAGGACCGGTACTGTCAGCAAAAGTGTAATGGCGGATACACTCGGGGAGAGATCGGAGCAACTATGGACGTGCCCAGTTTGCAGTGATGATGATCCGACAACTAACTAACTCCCCATAGAATAATCTCTTTGGAAGGCATTTGTGTGGCAAAAGGATGATGTGGCTAGTCCAGAGTCCCTAGAGTAGGGACCTAATGTACAGGACTTTTGAAGGATTTCTGTGTCTGATAATTGATCCTGGCAATGTACTCCCATGAGGTTTCTTAGGCATCTAAGGTGGAAAGAGTTACGCTGTTAAGCATGTCTCACATAGTGAAACTTAGGCAATCATCAACTGCAAACCAATATTAGCCCCTTTAGAACAACATAGTTCGCATTTACTCTTTACTCCACCACAGTTCTCATTAACCTTTAGGCCCCTATGGTCGCAACAATGCACCTTGCGTGTGCATCCCGTATTGCCTGTGGTCGCAATCACACGCCATACGATATCGCTCCATTCCCGAGTACGGAACTTCACGAAGTTAAAGCTTATATGACGTAGAATTCCCGCAACACGAAGCTAGGAATACGTCACAGTTTAAAGGTCAAATTCCTTTACTCATTACGATTGTAAGAGATAGAAAGCCGGTTGAATTTGTCAACGCATTTCTAGAACGACTTTAGCCATTTTCGGCCGTATTTTACTATCAAATTGAGTACCGCGTGGCATGGGTAAGTGATCGTGACTACATGTTTTAATTGTTGTTTTTTGTGTTTAATATGTTGTTATTTGATAAGAATGTGTGTGTATACATTAAAAAGCACAAAAATAATATGTATCAGGGGTGACACGTGTGTGCATGGACAATAATTACGCTGCGTGTCGGTATAGACCTAGTGTTGACCGGACGTTGACCGGACGGACGTTATATGCAATTTCTTCACGTTTTATTAGTTTTTTAGTTCATATTATATTAGTTTTGATATAAAACAATATATATATACAATAAGTATAGGTATTTATGAGGATTTTATCAATGTTGTCACACATTTCTCATGTATTAGGGTCGTCACGAAGATATATTTGCGATTTTGAAAATGACGTTTTGCGTTTTTCGCCAGAATTTTCAACTTCAAAACTTGCTCACAACTGTCATATCACACATACAACAACAACAAAAACACAATAATATTCACTATTCACTCCTTTATTTAGATGTGCAAAAATTATTTTGATATCTTTTAAAACAAAAAAGTTATGACGTTTTCAAAACACCCACCATCAATAACGCAAATTTTCCAAAAAATAAGTCAGGCCCTGGGGGAAGTTTTGTAATTTTAAGCCAGGGCTCTAAAGGTTAACCTACACACAGCTATATCTACACATAGCTGTATCTACAAATAGCTGCACCTACACATAGCTGTATCTACACATAGCTGCACCTACACATAGCTGTATCGAGACACAGCTGAACAAGATCACATTAAGCACATTTCTCATGTGACAAGATTTGAACTACCTGTTTGGTCAGGACTTCCAGCGCTCCTCTGTAGTTTTCATGCTGGATGTAATGACTAATAACACGTTCAAAATCTGGGGATGGAAGAAAACAAAAACATTTTGTGCTACTACTGCTGGACACAATAAAATATTGTATTTAGTCTGATGAAGCAAGAAATGTGGACTCTACTGTAATACTGCTATTTCATTTAAAAAAAACTATGATTAAAAAGACTATGAATGTTCTGTATTACAGTAATCCTTCATTATGGCATCCTTCATTAGAAATAATGGTAATAGCAAAGAAAGAAAGAAATAAAACTATCTCCATTGTTGATAAACACCTTAAACAGGTAAATGAGTTCACTTACTTAGGAAGCATTATATCGAGTGAAGGGAAAACCAGTAAAGAGATACAGAATAGATGCAACAAAACATACCAGATCCTAGGAAAGATGACATATTTTCAAGAACAAAAATGTAAACATAGAGACTAAAGTTGCATTATACAAGACTATTATTATTCCATCACTATGCTACCAGTGCCAAACCTGGACAAGACAAAAGAAAAAATAGTGACAACAGAAATGACATGTCTACGAAGAATACTCAGAGTGTCATTAAGAGATAGAATTAGAAACAATAATATCAGACAGATAACCAAAACAATGTTGTTGTTCGTCCATCACAAGTGATGATGACCATTTGTTACATCCACTTTTGAAAATTCAATTTTAGTTATGTCCTTGAGTATGAGTTTGTAGATGGCTAATGAGCCCTATTTGAGTTGTAAATGTCCTTGGACAGTTTGGACATGGAATAACGACTGTAGACGGATCTTGGTCTATCCGTGACTTTCTAGCTGCTCTCCGCTGTTGAGCTGCTGCATTTCTCTTTTTTTCACAATATGATGCGGTCTTTTTTATTTTAGAACGCCATTAAGATCTATTTTGTGCAAGTTCTTCCCATGTATCATGGTCTATTTCAAATGCTTTCAGTGAGCTCTTTAACGAGTCCTTGTAGCGCTTCCTTTGGCCACCTTGAGATCGTATACCCTTCTCTAGCTCACCATAGAGAAGTATCTTTGGCAGACGATGGTCTGGCATACGCACAAAATGACCTGCCCAACGAATCTGTGTCTGCATCAGGATCGTGTCAATGCTTGGGATACCAGCTCTATCAAGGACAGTGGTATCTGGAATCTTGTCTTGCCATCTGATGTTCATAACTTTTCTGAGACAATTTGTATGAAAATGATTGAGTTTTTTCACATGATGTCTATACACAGTCCATGTTTCACTAGCGTAAAGCAGCACTGGAAGTACCACTGCTCTGTAAACTTTCAGCTTAGTCTGTAGGTTAATGCCATTTCTACGCCAAACATTTGTGTACAATCTGCAGAAAGTACTGCTTGCTTTGGCGATCCTTGTATACACTTTATCATCAACGTTGGCATTTTGTGATAACGTACTGCCTAGATATGTGAATCTATTCACTACTTTCAGTGCTACACCAATTACCTTTATGCAGGGCTCGAGATAGCTTTTGCCAAGTGCTGGTTGTAACATGACTTCTGTTTTCTCTGTGTTAATGGTAAGCCCAAAGTTGGTACAGGCTTTGGAGAATCTGTCTATAATACATTGTAGATCAGTCTCAGAGTTGGCATTTAGGGCACAGTCATCAGCAAATAGAAGATCCCTGATTGTGAACCAAAACAATACCAGTATTGGAACACATCAAAAGACAACAGATCAAGTGGTTTTCGCATGCTTCCAGACTACTGACAGATAGCATGCCACAAATGGGTATGACACACAGACATAACGGTTATTAAGCCAGACCATGTAAAAGATGGATCACAGAAATCAAAGAAGCCACAGGAACAAGCTTACAAACAGCACACAAGAAGGCCATCTCTAGAGAACTCTTTCACCCCTGACGGCGCAAGGCAAACAAGGGCCACAGTGATCCTTCATAGATAGATCCTTCATTTAACTACAATATTCTTAGCATCCTTTACAATCTTGTTAAAATTATAAACTTGCTGCACATTCTTATCAATAGTTTAATTTCCAAGAACACACAATTTCTTGTATTGAATATCAGGAACTAACTTGATAAAATCTGATTGATTATTTGAAAATAAAACCGTATCCACCTAACCTTTCATCAAGACAGCAAAAAAGACAAGGTCCTCAACATCGCCGTGGCTAGCAATCAAATCATAGACCACACTTTTATTGTGGTTTACACACTCCTGCAACAGAACATGTATATATGACAATATAACCTGGCAGTATGCCCATAAATAAGGGGATATAAAGTGAAAAAGTAGGAAATAACCCACAAAATATTTCATGAAAATGTAGAAAACAACCCACAAAATATTTCATGAAAAAAGTAGAAAGTAACCCATAAAATATTTCATGAAAAAGCAGGAAATAACCCACAAAATATTTCATGAAAAAATCGGAAATAACCTACAAAATATTTCATGAAAAAGTAGGAAATAACCTACAAAATATTTAACGAAAAAGTAGGAAACAACACACACAATATTTCATGAAAAAAAGCAGGCAATAACCCACAAAATGAGGAAATTACTTCCTTTTAATAAAAAGATAACCCACCCTCCCATCATTCGGTGTACATAAATAATTGTGTATTGTAGAATGTCAACAATATACGTAGATGATATACGTAGACGATATATGTAGATGTGTTTTATTTAAAAATAAATGGATTTAAATTCAACATTTCTGGCACACAATATTGGATATGTACAAATTTCTATTCGTTATTTTTCCACTCATAATAATAATGAGACTTATAACACATCAAGGTTGTAGGGGTACCACACTGGAGACATCAGGGGTGCCACACTGGAGACATCAGGGGTACCACACTGGAGACATCAGGGGTGCCATACTGGAGACATCAGGGGTGCCACACTGGAGACAGCACAAAAAATACTCCAAACATCTTTATGACAGCCATTTGGAGGAGTGTAGAAAAATCATGCCTAGACCATTCCTTGATGTTATCATTCCATAATTTTTTGTTCCTTGTAAAATAATTTTTGAAAATGAGTTGTGTTTCGTTACATGTCTAAACCAAACAAGTTTATGCCATTTCACCAATGAAATTTTCATATATTTTTTGACAATTTATATTTTTAAATGTCATCAACACCAGGTAGCATATCCTGAACAGCATGTAGCAGTCATCATAGCCTTTTGAAACTTCTGTCAGTCTTGAGCCAGTCTTCCTTCTTCTGTTACTGTCATGTTCAGGTGGGCTTTGATGTCTTGCATCCATCTTCTTCTTGGTCTGCTTCTTGTTTGTCTCCCTGGCATCATCTCCTCCATTATGGTCTTCTCTAGGCTGTAATGGCATTTTATATGGCCAAAATATTGTAGTTTTCTGGAAAGAACTATGCTGTTTAGCCATTTTTCTTTTGCATTAATTTCTCTCAGGATGGCTACATTGGTAATCTTTTTGGTCCATTGTATTCTGAGGATTTTTCTGTAACATTTTGTTTCAAATGCTGCTATTTTATTTTTTACTTTGTTGGTGATTGTCCAGTATTCACACCCATATATTGCCACTGGGAATATGCAAGCTCTTAGGAATATTATTTTTGTTGTTTTGCAGCAGCTCAGACATATGTTTTTCATTTGTATCATCTTCTTTGACGCGATAGCCAACCTCCTTCTGACTTCTTCATAGCAATCCCCATTACTGTTGTTAAGAGAACCAAGGTATTCAAAACTGGTGACTCTTTCTAATTCGGTGTTGTTTATACTGAATGAGAACTTGCTAGTGATTTTGTCACTTGTCATAATCTTGGTCTTGTTTCCATTCATAAATAGGTTTTGTTTTTCACTAATGGAGTTTTAATGGAGTTTATGAAGTGTTCAAGACCTGCTTGACTGTGTACCAATAATGTTGTACCATCAGCATATCTTAGTTCTGGTATATCATGACCTCTGATGTTGAGTAGGTCGAAGTTATTTACCTGTTGGTCATTTCTTACATTTCTCATTATGTTCTCTGCATAAATGTTGAAGAAATATGGCGATAGGATACATCTTCATTCAAATTTTTGTATATTTTCTGACAATTTATATTTAACAAAATAATGTGATATTATATATAAGCAAAGTAGCTAGCAAGCGTTTGGCGCATGGGTGAGAGGTTAGAGCATTGGTCTCACACTAGTGTGGTCTAGAGTTTGATTCACGGTATGTTTTGACTGTTAGCAAGCAATGGTGGAAATACAAATGTTGCTATTAATGAATAGAAGATATATCATTAATGTGTTCTGGCTCATCATGAGAAGAGGAAAGATGGAAAATATTGTGACAACAGGCAAGTTTGAGAGCAAGAGAGGTAGGAGAAGACCATAAGAGAAGATACTAGACCTGTTACTGTGGCATGGGAGAACATCGGTATAAAAAAGGCTGATAGTACAAGAAAAAGAAGGCTGTGGAAAGACATGATAACAAATATGACACAGCATGGACCATAAGAAGAAGAAAAGCATCAAAAAATATACAGAGGCAAAGGGTTAATAATGGTTTCTCACAAATGAAATCATTCCTCTAAGGTCTGCTACCGTGCACACAGTTAAAATGATGTTGAAATCTGTGAGCAAGGAAAATTGGATGAAAAGATGGGCCATGGGAAACACTGGGTGGGAAGTCTATAAATATATGACCAGCCCAAATCCTAAAGACATAACATCCTGGGAAGGAAAGATCAGAGTATCATCTTCAGACATGTACAGCTTAACAATCACCTGAACAGAGTACAACCACAACACACTGCAGGGTGCCGGCTGTGTACACATCTCTATGAAACTGCTGACCACCACCTTTTTGAATGTCCAGTGCTGGATGATGTCAGGAAAATGTTTCTCCCTCAAGGGTCAGATAAATGGACCACATTATATGGAACAAAACAACAGCTCACAAACACATGCATATACCACACAATGGCATTGGGTCAAAGGGCATGAGTCCATGAACCACTGAATCAGCAACCAACTTCTACGGTCTGCTAGAATCATGAAGTCATGCATGACTGGACTGTTCAATTCACTCACCTTGACCTTCTGCTGCATCAGGAACTTGCGGAAGTCATCTTGTGTGTTCTCATATTCAGACGTGTCATCCTGTCCTTGCTCTTTCAGTTCCCCAAGTTGGTTTAAAAATAACTCAATCATCCATGTTACCAGCATTGTTAACTGAGTTTTATCCTGTACAGAGATCAGATAAAACATTACAAATAAAATTCTACAGAAATTAAACCCCCAAAAAACCCTCATAAAATTCTACAGAAATTAAACCCCCAAAAAACCCTCATAAAATTCTACAGAAATCAAACAAAAAAAACCCCCACTTTTTCTAGGATTGAACCGATAGGCATAAAGGACATAATGTGATGCATATACCACTTCTCAAGAGAATACTATGTCTGGTTATCTGAACTGAAGAACATACTTTAATAACAATTTAATCATTTGGATGTCCCGTCCTGCGAATCCAGATGGCATATACCACTGAAGTGGTCAGCAAATGGAGTCCAAGTCTGGTGGTTAATGCCATAGAGATGGTGACAGAATTGTTCACTGTGCCTCTTACCTGTTCCCCTTATATAAATCATGGTGCAGTGCTTGCAAATTATCTCATAGATGACGTTTCAGAACACACATGTAAAGCCCTCTTCAATGGTGAAAGTGTCTTTAGAGAATGTGGCGGAATGGATCTGTATGACATAGACACAGGTGGTTGCATCTAATGTATCAGCAGATGAAGGTGCCAAAATAACCCAGGTAATCATTACTGTGGACTAAGCAATCTCAAAGATTCTTGTCACATCACATTTTAACAGTTATTTATTTATATTTTAATGTTTCCTTCCCACTTATTGAGCTGACTTTCTCTTGTCTGTAACTTTCTCTGCAGTATAATAATATAATAGCAGGTACCAAGGATGCCAACTATATCTTGTGCTATAAACAGTTTAATTTTCAACAAGAAAATACCTGAGGTTTAAGAGCTGACAGTTTTCTCTGAACAAACATTTTAAGAGCATCTTTCTGTGGCAGTTTGATCAGTTTCAGAGCAATCTCTTCAAAAGAATTCTGGGTCAAAGCAAACATGGCAGCACTCTCCTCATATCTGTACAAGGAGCAGAGAGTAAATGTTAATATGGAGATAAAATCTATAAAAGTTAACATTTTAATTAGAATGGAGATAAAATCTATAAAAGTTAACATTTTAATTAGAATGGAGATAAAATCTATAAAAGTTAACATTTTAATTAGAATGGAGGTCTATAAAAGTTAACATTTTAATTAGAATGGAGATAAAGTTTTCAAATGAAAGTAAACATTTTAATTAGTAAGGAGATTAAAATATATGCAAGTAAATACTTTAATTAGAATTGAATTAAGTATATGAAAGTAGCATTTTAGTCAGAATGTTATTTTTACAAATTTCATGCCCTGCCCTTGAATAAACTTTCATGCCCTTTTATTCACACTTACTTGCCCTTGGCAAAGAAATATTCTGCTTGACTGGTTAGAACCTTGTCCAGATGCATAAGGTTATCCTAAAAGAATAGTGAACCATTAACAGTATAGCATTTCAAATCAAATTTTGGAAAGTTATGTTAAGACATTAGAGTTATGAAACAGTGTCATAACACAATTTTTAGTCATGGAATTAATATACAGAGCAATAATACTATCATGTGGAGAGATGCATACTACTGCTATTGCAATGATGCTGGTTCAGAGAACTTATGGGAATGTTCATTGTTCAATAATGCTGGTTCAGAGAACTTATGGGAATGTTCATTGTTCAATAATGCTGGTTCAGAGAACTTATGGGAATGTTCAATGTTCAATGATGCTGGTTCAGAGAACTTATGGGAATGTTCATTGTTCAATAATGCTGGTTCAGAGAACTTATTGGAATACCAATTGTGCAGTGATTCTGGTTCAGAGCACCATTTTTAAGTGCTCTGAACCAACATCACTGCACAAGGGGTGTTCCAATAAGTGCTCTGAACCAAGTGAAGATGAGAATTGCATTGAGAAAAAAATTAAGTTTAGTTTGATTATTTGTGAGTTCTCAGATGATTGTTTGTGAGCTCTCAGATGAGTGTTTGTGAGTTTTCAGATGATTGTGAGCTTTCAGATGATTGTTTGTGAGCTCTCAGATGATTGATTGTGAGCTCTCAGATGAGTGTTTGGGAGTCCTCAGATGATTGATTGTGAGCTCTCAGATGAGTGTTTGTGAGTCCTCAGATGATTGATTGTGAGCTCTCAGATGAGTGTTTGGGAGTCCTAAGATGATTGATTGTGAGCTCTCAGATGAGTGTTTGTGAGTCCTCAGGCGGTTGATTTCAGTCTGGACTCTGAAAGATCTGTTTGAAGAGGAAAGTAGATCATGCAATGAGGAAAGCAGTTTTGTCTCTTTTTTCATTTTTGTTGTACATTTTTTAAGTAAGATAGCGAGAGAAATATGGCAACTAGTTGATAGTGAGCTTGCTTACTATCACCGAGATACAGCGTGTCGGGTTTGAAACCACTTCCGGACAAACAAAACAAATCCGGGTTGTGATTTCTCACCTGATACGACTGCTTCTCCAGTCGACCCAGATCTAAATGGGTACCTGACGCATGAGTTGGGGAAGATAAACACAGCTGGCCACCCCCTAATAGTAACTAAGGCTTAGTACATGAAGAGTTCTCTTCATCCCAGATGGCTGGTTACTACCATGGGACCTACCGTTACCTTTAGTGAGACATAAGCTATATCCTTACCTTACAATACTCCTTGGCCATTTCAAACTCTCCAGCTTCTAGGTACATCTGCCAAACATCTCTAGAAAATAAAATTTAAAAAAAACACCAAATATGCTAAACTGATGATATAAAAAAACACCAAATATGCTAAACTGATGATATAAAAAAACACCAAATATACTAAACTGATGATATAAAAAAAACACCAAATATGCTAAACTGATGATATAAAAAAACATCAAATATACTAAACTGATGATATAAAAAAAACACCAAATATGCTAAACTGATGATATAAAAAAAACACCAAATATACTAAACTGATGATATAAAAAAAACACAAATATACTAAACTGATGATATAAAAAAACATCAAATATACTAAACTGATGATATAAAAAAAACACCAAATATACTAAACTGATGATATAAAAAAAACACAAATATACTAAACTGATGATATAAAAAAAACACCAAATATGCTAAACTGATGATATAAAAAAAACACAAATATACTAAACTGAGGATATAAAAAAAACACCAAATATACTAAACTGAGGATATAAAAAAAACACCAAATATACTAAACTGATGATATAAAAAAAACACCAAATATACTAAACTGATGATATAAAAAAAACACCAAATATGCTAAACTGATGATATAAAAAAAACACAAATATACTAAACTGATGATATAAAAAAACACCAAATATACTAAACTGATGATATAAAAAAAAACAAATATACTAAACTGATGATATAAAAAAAACACCAAATATACTAAACTTATGATATAAAAAAAACACCAAATATGCTAAACTTATGATATAAAAAAAAGCACTTAGAGAATGTATAATCACAAATTTGGTTATTAAATTAGAAAAGAATTAGTGAAATAAAAAAGTTTGTAGAAAGCTGGTCTTTAAATGTCAGAATTTTCTTAAATAGGTGGTAATATATGATCAAATGAACAGCCTGTGCTAAACAAATCATTCATACATGTAGGATGAATATTTTTGATTTTTTGAAGAAAATAAAAATGATAACAGATGATAATATTTGACAAAGATAATAACTGACAATTTTGAACTAGAGGATGTTACAAATTTTAAGTTTTTGGTACATACATAAATAACTTAGGAGACTGCACTGTTGAAATCAAGAGAAGAATTGTAATGGTTTGCATTGAAACTTGCCAAAATGAAAGATATTTGGCAAGGTACCAATAGCAAAGCCACGCTATGTATCATCAGAATGTGCATAAATCCAATAGCATATACAGTTGTGAGGCATGGACATTATATAAAACAATAGCAAAAAGAACCGCTGCTTTCGAAACGAGATGTTTGTTTGTTTGTTTTTCGTTCGCTCCATTGTAACCATCACGGATATCCGTGCGATTTCCGCCGGGAGCGTGATTACGTTGTGCCACCGTTATGCGCCTTGTAGGCCTAGCACATCCGATTTCGGCATGCCTTGACAATTCGGGTGGGCTACCCTTAGCCTGTGACAGCCTCTATATCTGTCTCCAGGCACGCGTAGTGAAGACTCTTCGCCCAGACGATTTTCTTGCTCTCGTCTCACTCGAACGAGGTGTTCCACCGTCTATGAACTTGCCTCGTGTAATTGGACGTGCTGTGCCTGTGCCCATTGGGTACTGAACCGTTTCTCATCCATGAGCCTGGTTCCTTAAGGGGAAGAACTCAACAGAGGAGTTGGACCCTGGCTCCTTCGCCCTCTTAGCCGAGGTGTCATTCACCGACATCGTGTACCCCTTGTCCAAGTTCGAGTCTCACACCACGCGTTTGAGAGCAAGGCGTTCTCGAGCTGAGCGTCCTTGTCCCAATAGCGCCTGAGCCCATCAGGTACTGAACCCTTTCTCTCTTCAAGTGTATTTCCGGTGTAGGAAAACCTGACAGTAGAGTTGGGCCAGGGCTAAATCGTTGTCCCTTTTGTGCCTGAGCGAATCGAGTACGGAACCCTTTCTCTCTGCAAGTTACTTCCGGTATAGGAAACCTTGACAGTAGAGTTGGGCCAGGACTGCCATCGTTGTCCCTTTCTTGCCTACACCCATCGGGTACAGAACCCTTTCTCTTTGCAAGCATATTTCTGGTTTAGGAAGGCTCGACATTAGAGTTGGGTTAGGTCTTTTGCTTTACCAAACGCCGATGGATGGGTCTGGGTCTCTGCCTGTTAGGAACTCTAGTAACTAGATGCCCATCTCGAGCTGACGGAGCTTGTAGTTCCCTTTCCTAGGGACTTTTCACTTTCTATTTGCAGTTCGCGCTGCCCTCTAGCGCTGTTCTGCCCTTTCATTGTTTCATTGTACTCTGTATGAAACATATTTGTCTCTCGCCATGCATTTACCTTTATGTGCATTTTACATTGGCCACCCCTCCAATGTTCGGACTGGACTGACTAGCTTCACTGTATGTCAACAGTGTCGCTATATGTGGTTATGCTGGTGGTGTCGGAGATATTGTCTGTCTCTTGTGCAGTCAAATCTCTTTCCATCTGCTACCTCCACATTCTCGGACACGATCCCCAAATGATTTGGCCAGAATCAGCACGAGCTGCTGTATTTCTGTTTCCAGGGTGCACCACGTGGAGGTACATTTGGGATCTTGGTTATCTGCTAACCCTGGGTCCGCCTAGAGCAATGCGTTCCCTTTGCACCCCTCGAAACGAGATGATTTTACTTATACCATGGGCAGCTAAAAAAAATAAATAAATCAAGAAGTGTTAAGATCAATAAACATGAAAGAGGGTTGGCTCCATAACAACATCATAACAAGAAAGCTGTATTTATTTGGTCATATAAAGAGGCATAACTAAATGGAAAGATTAATAACTGAAGGCAGAGTTAACTGCAACAGGGGAAGAGGGCACCTAAGATGACAATGGTGCAGTGATATATCAAATTGCTTAAACATGCTTCTAGCTGCATCAAGTCAACTCGCCCAGAATCATGTAAAAGTTATCATTTGTATTCATTTATATTGCTGGATTTACATGTAAAGACATTGTCAATAGTGAAAGTATATATCTATCTATCTATCTCTATCTATAAGCTGTGGCTCTTGTGTGCCTTACGGGTCAGGGGTAGAAGAGTTCTCTGTAGATGGTCTTCCTGTGTGCTGTTTGTAAGTTTGTTCCTGTGGCTTCTTTGATTTCTGTGATCCATTTTTTACATGGTCTGCCTCTGGCTTTATAGCAGTTATATATATGTGTCATGGCCATTTGTGGCATGCTGTCTGGTGATAGTCTGGAAACGTGTGAAAATCACTTGATCTGTTGTCTTTTGATGTGTTCCAATACAGGTATTTTTGTCATCTGTACCTGTCAGAAAGTCATCCATGATGGAGTAACATACACTTTTGTCTGACAAACAATGACGAAACAATTTCTCAACAAACCTATCTTCTTTCGTGACTTTGTACTTGAAGACTGAACTAGATGTGTATGTCCATATAGTTCCCTTAATCACATCCTTGCAGATTCCCTTCAGCTTACCAACCCTCTGAGAATACAAGAACAAAACTTATCACAAAAAAAAGGTATCAACAAATTCAGTATTCTGCAACATACAAGTATTTTAGATGCAACATACAAATATTTTAGATGCAACATACAAGTATTTTAGATGCAACATACAAGTATTTTAGATGCAACATACAAGTATTTTAGATGCAACATACAAGTATTTTAGATGCAACATACAAATATTTTAGATGCAACATACAAGTATTTTAGATGCAACATACAAATATTTTAGATGCAACATACAAGTATTTTAGATGCAACATACAAGTATTTTAGATGCAACATACAAATATTTTAGATGCACCATACAAGTATTTTAGATGCAACATACAAATATTTTAGATGCACCATACAAGTATTTTAGATGCTAAATTCCAGCATAGTGAACCAGTGATGATATATAAATCTGTAAGCATCCAAAAACTGCTGATTACAGTATGGACATCTATGAAAATATACAGCCACTACAAGCGATAACATGGCTATCTGATGCCAAAAGTGATAACATGGCTATCCGATGCCAAAAGTGATAACATGGCTATCCGATGCCAAAAGTGATAACATGGCTATCCGATGCCAAAAGTGATAACATGGCTATCCGATGCCAAAAGAAAGTCAAAGAGAAAATCTTTGCAGAACTATATGGTCTGACTATGGGTTTCAACAACAGGCAAGAACTACACACAGCATCATCACATTACACAAACCAGAAAGCACTGATTCCTCTGTCACATGAAATGTATTCAAAGATCAAGGAACGTAAAAGAAATTGGTCTGGTAGGTTATTTGGTTCATCTGAAAGATCTCTGTCTGTAAAAATAACTGTTACATAAAAATCTCCAGACTGGACTCTGAAAGACTGAAGATGCTCTTTAAAAACATACTTCAGGCACACTTAGTGTAGGCATAGCCTCATGGAAGAACATGCACAACAGACATTGTGGATTATGGGTTGTTCGAGCTGCAGTAGAGACCTCCAGATAAGCTGCTGTTTAACCTTTAGGACCCTATGGGCGCAACATTGCGCCTTGAGTGTGCGTCCCACCTTGCCTGTGGTCGCAATCATGCGCCATATGATATCGCTCCATTCCCGAGTATGGAACTGCACGAAGTTAAAGCTTATTTGATGTAGAATTCCCGCCACACGAAGATAGGAATACGTCACAGTTTAAAGGTCAATTCTTTTACACATTACGATTATAAGAGAGAGAAAGCTGGTTGAATTTGTCAACGCATTTCTAGAGCGACGTTAGCCATTTTCGGCTGTATTTTACTATCAAATTGAGTACCGCGTGGCATGGGTAAGTGATTGTGACTACATGTTCTAATTGTTGTTTTTTGTGTTTAATATGTTGTTCTTTGATAAAAATGTTTGTGTATTCATTCAAAAACACAAAAATAATATGTATCAGGGGTGCCTTGTGTGTGCATGGACAATAATTACGTTGTGTGTCGGGCTAGACCTAGTGTTGACCGGACGGACGTTATATGCGATTTCTTCATGTTTTATTAGTTTTTTTAGTTCATTTTATATTAGTTTTGATATAAAACAATATATATACAATAAGTATAGGTATTTATGAGGATTTTATCAATGTTTCCACACACTGCTCATGTATTAGGGTCATCACGAAGATATATTTGCGATTTTGAAAATGGCGTTTTGTGTTTTTCGCCCAAATTTTCAACTGCACAACTTGCTCACAACTGTTATATCACACATACAATAACAACAAAACACAATTATATTCACTCCTTTATTTAGGTGAGCAAAAATTATTTTGATATCTTTTAAAACAAAAAAGTTATCACGTTTTCAAAACACCCACCATCAATAATGCATATTTCCCACAAAATAAGTCAGGCCCCAGGGGATATTGCGTAAAATTTAAGTTAGGGCTCTAAAGGTTAACAGAAACATGCTAGATTATAGTAGTTCTCAATATGGTCTTTCTGTCCCTCCATCCCAGGCCACAGAGACTCGTAGAGAGGCAGTGGAGAAATATTTTTTAAATTGGGGTTCCATAAAAAGGTGGCCACTTGAACAATAAATATTCTAGTGATAAAACTTGAAAGGTCTTGGTGAATTAAGTCAATGACTTTTGTAAAAACTGGCACTATGGACAGAAGAAAATGTACCTGAAAGACAGTCACGAGCCAAGAAAAGTTGAAAACCACTGTGCTAGATGAAAGGCAAGAGCTATTCAATGACTCAGACTTCTCTCATATACATTCAGAGTGTGACTCAGATTTCTCTCATATACATTCAGAGTGTGGAATAAAATTCCAAGCATAAATTAGCCCCATCTGAATATGTCAGCCAACACCATCAAATTGTAGCTCATTGGTCTATATTAATCCATATTATGCCAACGAATGAACAATATACTTGTACAATATTCTAATATCTGTTAAACCTATACACATTTTTTATGTCATTTCTATCATTACCAGTCTCTTGTCATCACTTCTCTTTGGTTGCGCTCATTCTTAAACTTCCACCACAACTCTCTTATAGCAGGATATACAAGATTTCCATATATAAATAACCAAATTGTCAGAGGGTGTCCGACAAAGTGGATGGTGCCGCAGTAACCTAATGAACAAATAGTAACGCAAAATGAGGTAAACAGGTTACTAAAACACTTACCTGGCCTATTAATAAAAATATATTTAAAAAAGTATATATAAAAAAACATACAATAAAACTAAACAGGACAATTCTCCATGTATCGGCTCAAATTGAACCTTTTTCAAGAGACAAACAACAGAAAACGACAAAATAAAAAAACAAAATAGATGTCTATATTTCATCAAGTCCCGTCTCCATAGCGCAGGGTTGGCAACGCATCTCTTTGCATTGAGATACGTTGCAAACCCTGCGCTATGGAGACGGGACTTGATGAAATATAGACATCTATTTTGTTTTTTTATTTTGTCGTTTTCTGTTGTTTGTCTCTTAAAAAAGGTTCAATTTGAGCCGATACATGGAGAATTGTCCTGTTTAGTTTTATTGTATGTTTTTTATATATACTTTTTTAAATATATTTTTATTAATAGGCCAGGTAAGTGTTTTAGTAACCTGTTTACCTCATTTTGCGTTACAAGATTTCCAGCAGGATGTAATCCAGAGATATCTCTTATAGCAGGATATACAAGATTTCCAGCAGGATGTAGTCCAGAGATATCTCTTATAGCAGGATATACAAGATTTCCAGCAGGATGTAGTCCAGAGATATCTCTTATAGCAGGATATACAAGATTTCCAGCAGGACGTAGTCCAGAGAATGGAAATGCGCTGTGCTGTCATTTTATTTGCTCCAATTGCCTGACAGACTCGACTGTGACATTGGTAACTAATACATTCCATTCAGTGTGTTTATGACTTCTACTGAACAGGGGAGTATGTAACCATATCGGTAGTGTAATCAGTCAGTCAAGCATGAGAACTGGTTCCTGTACCTACCAGATGGTCACCACACTTAAAGCTAACCACCTCATTGATGTTTGACCCTTTGTCGCTGTTTTACATCTCTTTCATCACAACCAAAGGTGCCCACAGTGTCATCGCTATTTTTCCTCTCTCCATCAATTCTGTTTTAGCATCTTAATATAAAATTCCTGAGACAAATATTTTAATTTTTTTAAATCACTATATATAGTATCTGACATGTTTATTATTGTGATCACTAAACACAATCAATATCAGTGGTATTCTATTTTCTCTGCTCTCATTTCTCAAAATTGTTCTAATTTTTTTATGTTCTAGAATTATTGTGTGGTCATAATACTTACACTATGAAGTTAAGCAGAACACTAGGCTAGTTAAATGTATCTGTCAATGGTACAAAACTGAACCAGGTCTCAGAGTTTATATATTTAGGAAATGTCTTTATAAATATATTTTAGAAAACAGAATGGTACAAAACTGAACCAGGTCTCAGAGTTTATATATTTAGGAAATGTCTTTATAAATATATTTTAGAAAACAGAAGGAAAACTTGATAGAGAGATCGAAATAAATTGTCAGAAAATAATGCTGTGATTTATAAACTGTCGGCAATATTCAATCACCTAAGGATGTGTATGGCAACAAAATGAATGCCACACATGGTCTATGACAATGACACTAGTGAAAAAAGATGACAGCATGTGAAATGAGATGTTTGAGGAAAGCTATAAATGTCTCCAGAAGAGACTGACGGAGAATGAAGATATCAGGAAATAAATGAAGACCTTCTCATGTCAAGACTACATCAAGATGTAACAAACTAGGTATGTAATCACCCTATGAGAGTGGAACCAACACAACCAGATCTTCATGGATACAATAGCAGAAGATTGAGGCACGAGGAAGACCAAGAACTAGATGGGTGGAGTCAATCAAAAAAACCTTAGAAACATGGGCTAACCATGGCCAATGCAACCCAAATGACCAAAGACAGACAACTCCAATTATCCTTCCCCCCTCCCCATGATGCTTAACCCACGTGGAAATGACAATAGATAGATAAATAGATAGACAGACAGATAGATTACTTACGTCTGGGTATTGGTCATCATAAACCAGCTCCTCGTTGAGAGAACACAATGCCTTCATGCTGGATATATCCAGAAATATCAACAATGAGTTATTCATGTTTACAGAAGAATATGTACACATTCAAGACAACACTTTCATTGTTACTCGTGTTTAATATAACTGACATATCACCACCAATCATCATGACACCATCTAAATGTCAATCACAAGAGTGCCCTACTTATCTGTATAAAATAAACCAACTATACTCATTCAAAAGCCACTCTGCTATTACATAACCTTCTATTTTTCCACCTTTCAAAGCCTTCTATCCATCCACCTTTCAAAACCTATCTATCCACCTTTCAAAGCCTTCTATCCATCCACCTTTCAAAGCCTTCTATCCATCCACCTTTCAAAACCTATCTATCCACCTTTCAAAGCCTTCTATCCATCCACCTTTCAAAGCCTTCTATCCATCCACCTTTCAAAACCTATCTATCCACCTTTCAAAACCTATCTATCCACCTTTCAAAACCTATCTATCCACCTTTCAAAACCTATCTATCCACCTTTCAAAACCTATCTATCCACCTTTCAAAACCTATCTATCCACCTTTCAAAACCTATCTATCCACCTTTCAAAACCTATCTATCCACCTTTCAAAACCTTCTATCTATCCACCTTTCAAAACCTATCTATCCACCTTTCAAAACCTATCTATCCACCTTTCAAAACCTTCTATCTATCCACCTTTCAAAACCTATCTATCCACCTTTCAAAACCTTCTATCTATCCACCTTTCAAAACCTATCTATCCACCTTTCAAAACCTATCTATCCACCTTTCAAAACCTATCTATCCACCTTTCAAAACCTATCTATCCACCTTTCAAAACCTATCTATCCACCTTTCAAAACCTTCTATCTATCCACCTTTCAAAACCTATCTATCCACCTTTCAAAACCTTCTATCTATCCACCTTTCAAAACCTTCTATCTATCCACCTTTCAAAACCTATCTATCCACCTTTCAAAACCTTCTATCTATCCACCTTTCAAAATCTATCTATCCACCTTTCAAAACCTATCCATCCACCTTTAAAACCTATCTATCCACCTTTCAAAACCTATCCATCCACCTTTCAAAACCTTCTATCTATCCACCTTTCAAAATCTATCTATCCACCTTTCAAAACCTATCCATCCACCTTTCAAAACCTATCCATCCACCTTTAAAACCTATCTATCCACCTTTCAAAACCATATAAAGCACATATTGTAACAACATCTCTCATTAAATTTGTCCTTCTAGTTCTTGTCATGTCCTACCCATTCCCTTGTATTTGCATTGGTTCCAGGACAAACTTATATTCTTTCATTGGTCTCCTTAAACCCTAGATCCTAGATCACAGTGTAAACTACTTAACCTTTAGCAAGCTAAGGGTGGTACGGATCCCCTCCAGTACTAGCTTAGTTTTGACAAAAGGTGTCCGGATCCACCTATAAACAAGGCGTGTTTATATGACGTAGCACAGCCTTATTTGGTAATGCACATAAACTGGGACATGCGTAGATTAAGCCTATTCATTTCCACTTTAGATAGAGGTAATTTTAGTTACACTGAGTCTTTCGGAAGCATGGATATCGACATTTTGAAAGATGGAAAAGTTGAAAATTTGCATGTCCCTTCGGCATATAGCCATGATTGGCATAGCGACTTCGATGAAATTGTTGGAGATATAGGCCTAGCTGATAACGTTAGTGTGTTAGATGTGTTTTGAGAGGTAAGTTGATTTTTAGAATAGAATATAGTATTGATCATGCTGCTTTCATGGTTTAGATGGTGAATATCGACTGTGTTGGAGCGATAAAAAATGACTAGGTCTATCTTTCAGATAACGATTTATGGCAAATCTATGAGGTTCATTCATTCTTACCAGTGACATTATGATGATTTGACAATGAAACCACATAAATACTATTTGAATTAGGCTTATTTTACAGGGTTCCCACTTCAGAAAATATAAAAACCATAGATAAGTAATTTTTAAATAATTTTTTTCCTCTTGACTGTTATAATTTCTTTATTTTTTGGTGAAAAATCATCTTTACTGCTTTCTAATATGTCTGGTATCACATTCACATGTAAGAAAATTACACCAATATATGCCGTATTCAATTCTTTATTTATATGTACAAATATTTATTAATTATCTCTAACAACAAAAAAGTTATTGAATTTTTAAAACAGCCACAATCAATAACACAAATTCTCAACAAAGAATTCAGTGGCGGGGGGGGGGGAGTTTTTTGGTTTATAAACACAGCTTGCTAAAGGTTAAAACAGTATAGTTTTAAAACTTAAAAACTTCACAATGTCAAAAAAACTTTAAACACAGTGTAGTTTTTTTACAACAAATCATTTAAATTCAAATATCTTCACAATTTTAATGGTTATTTCCCTTTAACCGTTAGCAAGCCAGATTAAAAAATATGAAACATCTCCCTGCCACCGGATTCTTTTTTGAAAATTTGCGTTATTGATGGTGACTGTTTTGAAAATGTGATATTTTTTTGGTTGTTAGAGATATTTAAATAATATTTGCACATATAAATAAAGAATTGAATTATGCATATATTGCTGTAATTTATGTACGTGTGTGTGTGATACCAGATGTATGAGAAAGTGGTAAAGATGTTTTTCACCAAAAAAACATATATTTTATAACAAATAAAGAGGAATAAAATTAGTAAAAAAAAAAATAACTTACCTTACTTATCGAATTGCTTGGCAACACTGTAAACTAAATCACACGTAAATCTGTTGTATTTATGTTCTTTAATTGCAAAATTATCAAAATATTGTCGGGGGAACTGCATAAAACATGTAGATTTGCAGTAAAATCATTCTTTGAGCTTAGGCGTAGAGTCATTTTTGGTGCCACCTCAACATATTCGATATCAAACATCTACAAGTCCCCAAACCAACACAGCATTCTGTATATTCACTGCTGTGAAACTAAATAACCTAATAATTCATCATTCAAACCATGATTCAATATTATTTTATTCAAAATACGATGAAAGAAATGTCTATAAAACCGATCCACCATCATGGCATCGTACCGGTATGCAGATATGGTTCAGATTAATTGCTGTAAAACGTGTACCTTCCACCTAGACATCTTTACAACAATCATGTCGGACGTGGGGGATGTACCGGCTTCAATTGTGCATGCCCCGAACTATGTGCAGGCTGTGGTATGCCTATTTAGCACGATATATCATTGGGCAGAATGCATCTGACAACGGGAGACAGCTGCCATTGAAATTTTTGTCGATCACACTTAACCAAAGCGCTGTGAAGGTTAAAGCCAGATTTTTTTTTTAAATGGATCCTTTAAACTTCCAAGACAATACTTGATTTGCATGGTATTCTACATGTATTTAAATTGTAAAAGAAACTTTTGTCAAAAAATTGTGCCAATAAAAAATATAAAAATGTATGTGCCTTTTTACAAGGTATATAACAAAACTATCTAGTTTAACTTTGGTTAGTTTCTACAAGGCATATAACAAACATTTCTAGTTTAACTTTAGTAAGTTTTTACAAGGTATATAACAAACTTTCACTTTAACAAACTAAATCTACTTTCACTTTAGTTTCTAAAAAAAAATATTCAGTATTGATATCACTTTAGTTTATTTATGCATTCGGTTTTTATAAAAACAATTTCTTTACCTCCAAAAAAAAACACCACATTATAGAGAAAAGGGTACCACTCCCATAAAATACATTAGAATGTAATTAATCAACAAATATAATATACAACTTTTACAAATTTTTAAAACATATTATGCATATGTAAACCTAATACACTTGAAATATTCAGTAATCACATTTTTATCATGGAAAATAAAATAATCTTTAATGGTTAATGTATGCCCTATCCAACAATGTAATCCCAAAGCAGATGGCTGTGCCATGAATGGGCAGCATACATGGATACCTCTGCCATTCAGGAACTCATATGATTCTAATGTCTAGGTCATGGAAATGAGCGAGCTGGCATGCTGGCTACAAGAGCACCTGTGGTGGTACTTGGGATATGAACAAAGGTGTGATCTTGAAAGGAATACTGGATTGTCTATTGGAGGATGACAATTCTCTGGATGAATCAGTATTACTGAGATTGGAGAAGTTCGGGAATCAAGCCTGTGACAATAAAGGTCAAATTAGGTGCATTAAAAATAAGCGTGCAATGGGAATGATAAGCATACATAATTTTCACCATCTGTTAAAGGAGCTGAATGACATATAGGTTTGCCTGAAGTACAATGATGTCAGTTGAATCCTTGAAATGTTCTATCCATCTTCAGTGTTGTTTCTATAGTTCTATGTCAACTGATAGAGCTTATATAGTTCTATATCAATGAATATAGTTTCTATAGTTCTATGTCAACTGATAGAGCTTCTATAGTTCTATGTCAACTGATAGAGCTTCTATAGTTCTATGTCAACTGATAGAGCTTCTATAGTTCTATGTCAACTGATAGAGCTTCTATAGTTCTATATCATTAAATATAGTTTCTATAGTTCTATGTCAACTTATAGCTTCTATAGTTCTATGTCAACAAATATAGTTTCTATAGTTCTATGTCAACTGATAGAGCTTCTATAGTTCTATGTCAACAAATATAGTTTCTATAGTTCTATGTCAACTGATAGAGCTTCTATAGTTCTATGTCAACTGATAGAGCTTCTATAGTTCTATGTCAACTGATAGAGCTTCTATAGTTCTATGTCAACTGATAGAGCTTCTATAGTTCTATGTCAACTGATAGAGCTTCTATAGTTCTATGTCAACTGATAGAGCTTCTATAGTTCTATGTCAACTGATAGAGCTTCTATAGTTCTATGTCAACTGATAGAGCTTCTATAGTTCTATATCAATAAATATAGTTTCTATAGTTCTATGTCAACTGATAGAACTTCTATAGTTCTATGTCAACTGATAGAACGTCTATAGTTCTATGTCAACTGATAGAGCTTTTATAGTTCTATATCAACAAATATAGTTTCTATAGTTCTATGTCAACTGATAGAGCTTCTATAGTTCTATATGAACACATATAGTTTCTATAGTTCTATGTCAACTGATAGAGCTTCTATATTTCTATATGAACAAATATAGTTTCTATAGTTCTATGTCAACTGATAATAGTTACTATAGTTCTATGTCAACTGATAGAGCTTCTATATTTCTATATGAACAAATATAGTTTCTATAGTTCTATGTCAACTGATAGAGCTTCTATATTTCTATATGAACAAATATAGTTTCTATAGTTCTGTCAACTGATAGTTTCTACAGTTCTATGTCAACTGATATAGCTTCTATAGTTCTATGTCAACTATTGAGGTCATCTGCAGAAAACAAGTTTGAAATGGCATAAGATCACTAATATAGAATATAAAATATATCTTCCTCTTCTTCATGTTTGCATGTTAAAGATGTCTACACAGAAAGTATGGTTCCCTTGATAAATGCTGTTGTATTTGAAAGCTTCTCAAGGCTCCCATACAGCTTACTGTGGATATCTATCAGTGTGCCAATGTTCCTCCCGTAACTGGTTTAGTGTAATGCAGCCATACGTGATATGTTCTGCGGTCTATGCTGTCTGCTTGACTACATGGACACAGAAGTGATGGAACCAGTCTTAGTCTATTTAAGTAAATTCGAGTAGAAAGCATGAGGATAAATGAAAATAATTCTTACAGATGATGGGAATTGAACCAGGTCCGTTATAGCGGCACCGAACCGCCTTGCAATTCAAGTACACAGGTTTTTCATTCTTGACCAACCACATCCCCAAAAAAAGATGTGATCTTGTTAAGACATTAAATCTGTGTTCTCAAGTCACTAAGAATGGACCAATCGAGATAAGGAGTATTACAACATCAACGAACATTCCGTACAAGTATTTAAGTATCCTCAGAAACACAAACAGAACACTCATATTCATAATACAAGGACCTAAATTTAAGCGGCTGATTAATCTGTTGTGTCCTGACCCGATACTAAAGATAACAGCCTGCTCAGCTCTATCGAGATAGTGGTCTTTTGTGTGGTCGAATTTCCTAATAGCTTTGATGAGGGTTCTGTTTTCTTGGTAAGAAACAGTATAAAACATGAAACACTAACCTTTCTGGATGGAGAACGAGCATATGGAACTCTGTAAGTACCATAGATAATGGTCTGGATGCCTTATCCTCATCTTTCCTGTAACTGAGAATTATTCTACTCAGGAAAATATTGATGTTTCACGAAAATACGAAAATACAATAACAAAAAAATATGAATTTAGAAGAAAAAGAACATTATATTACGTATATTTAAAAAAAATATCTGAATGATAGTGTAGTCATGTTGTTGGCTGGTTGCTATCCCCAGGAATTGTGAGCAATTAGCTCTTACTTCCTATGTGCAGTGGGGAGGTTTCTCTGAGCTTTATTTCATAGCCAGGAGACTTCAGCTTTCAGCTTAGTATAATGCCTATTGATGGAGCCTTCTACTCAAAGGGGATATATGTCATGATGAATAGATAGTATTTCTGGGTCACCCATTGTGTGTCATTCCTCCGATGAGGCACTCCGCAGCCAGCGAACTATTCCTCATGTAGGAAGAGCATTCCATTACGAACTTTTGTGTCCCTAAGTCACAGACTTGCATTTAAACAGCAGTTGTGTGTGTAACACATGTCTGTAACACTTGCATTTAAACAACAGTTGTGTGTGTAACACATGTCTGTAACACTTGCATTTAAACAGCAGTTGTGTGTGTAACACATGTCTGTAACACTTGCATTTAAACAACAGTTGTGTGTGTAACACATGTCTGTAACACTTGCATTTAAACAACAGTTGTGTGTGTAACACATGTCTGTAACACTTGTGTTTAAACAACAGTTGTGTGTGTAACACATGTCTGTAACACTTGCATTTAAACAACAGTTGTGTGTGTAACACATGTCTGTAACACTTGTGTTTAAACAACAGTTGTGTGTGTAACACATGTCTGTAACAATTGTGTTTAAACAACAGTGAAAGAACTTAATGTATAAGAACTATCTTACCCGGTTAGAGTATTTATTTTCCATTCTCAAACTCCCACCAGATCTCTCTTATAGCAGGACAATGATCCTCCTTTATTTTAAGAAGGATGTAGGCCAGACAACAGAAATCTGTTGTATAGGAAATTTATTTGCACGCAATGGCCAGACAAATCCAACATCGATGGTGGCTTCAAATACATTCAGTGTTTTTACCCCTTCCCCTGAACAGTGAGCCTCTATAACCATATTGCTAGTAGGCCAGCTGCATGAGAGAACTGGTTCCTGTATTTACACTGACCTCATATGGTCACTGACCTCAAAGCTAGCCACAGTCATAACCCTGGAGTTTAGATCAAACTCCTGTTTTTGTCATATTCGACGGCACACCTGGAGATATGTGGTCAGCATCAAGCCTGTCACCTTTACTTTCCAGATCTGGTACCCTTTTTCCTCAGGCTGAGTTACCTTAGAAGCCATTGGTAATTAAGAAATATTTTCAGGTGATGAAAATTGTACATTGGATTACCTAAACAGTTTCCTATCAATTGCGAACAGGAAGTCAATTTCTTGTACTGTTTATGACTCTGGTGTAACCTGGCTCTGACTGTACCTGGCTCGATTATAGATCTGCAATGATCTGGTAATCATGATCTGTGGATAACCCTAACAATTGAGCTACTGTGGCCCCCCAAAAAAGCATGTACTATGTCACAAACTAATTTTAAGCACAGTCTAATAAAAGTGTTGTCAGATTGTCAATCAAATCACATGTAGCATCCATAGCTAGAACTAAAGGATACGGTAATAGCTTGGAGTTGGCCAGTATAGAGTTTGGACCAGCTGATCCCTTGACATTGATGTCTCCATAATATATGCCAGGCCCTGCCAGGAATACGCAAAAATAGAGTGTGCAGTGTCTACGTTAACCTGATGTTAACATTACATGGTGAGAATTAAGAAATGAAATTTATGTAATTGTCATGGCATCTTGATAACATTGTGCAAAAGTGATAACATTTCAGTTTTAAATAATACAGTATTACTTACACCGTATACTAATATTCTAATAAATAAATGATAAACAATAAAGGATAAACAATAAATGATAAACAATAAATGATAAATAATAAACAATAAATGATAAACAATAAATGATAAACAATAAATGCAAACAATAAATGATAAACAATAAATGCAAACAATAAATGATAAACAATAAATGCAAACAATAAATGATAAACAATAAATGATAAACAATAAATGCAAACAATAAATGATAAACAATAAATGATAAAAAATAAATGCAAACAATAAATAATAAACAATAAATGATAAACAATAAATAATAAATAATTGTAATGGAAAAAAAACAAAAGAACAAAGATGTTTTCTATGTTGTGACCTATAGTCTTTTCAAGAAATGAATACTCAACACAAAAAAAGTATTTAAAAACTAACATAGAAACTCAAATATTTTTGTGATAAAATAGCTTCTTTACTTTCTCTGCATGATGACCGACCTCCTGTAGTTATTTCATCCTTGACCTGCTTAAGTCCCTGGTCCATTAATTCTTATCATTCTTCTTAAAAATCACTTTATCATTTCAAAATCACAACTTCATCACTTCAATTATGTGTTATTTCTTTATTTATGTCCTTGTTTCACTATATATGAATTGCTCTCTTTTTGATGCCCATGTAGTAGGCACCTTTCTTTCCGTCTTTCCAGATGATAGTATTATTGTTGTGCTATAAGAAATATAATCTACGATCCATGTCCATGATGGATGTGATTTACAAGACCAATCTGAGCCACAAAGAGACTTCCGCAATATGTACGAGGAATGATAGGTCCACTTGTAACAAGCGTGTTGTTAGAGTGTCTTCTTGGACGTGCAGACTTTGACCTATCTGCTATGACTTTCTCCTTTGGTTTATACCATTCCGGATCTATCCCCTGCATGGCAATGATCCATAGCAACCTGTTCTCATGATTCTGTATCAATGCCTGGATCATACATTTCAGGTTTGCATATGTCTTTGTACTGAATTAGAGTTCGAACCTGTTATCTTTTATCAGACTGTAATTCTCCATAAAGTAGATAATTCGGTATTCTGCAATCTTCCATCCTCCTATATCCTGGGAAATCCTGCGGGCGTTTACATGACCGACTCTATTCTGTATATATGGATGTGCATCTACAAACTGATGTTATCAGATTTGAAGTGTTTGCAATCATAAATGTCTTAGCGATGATGACGATAGTGATGATGATGCTGGTGATGACGATCATGGTGATAATGATGATGATAGTGATGATGATGGTGGTAACGATGAGGATACTAATGTTGATGATGGTGAGGATGATGATGATGAGGACGGTGGTGATGATGAGTATGGTAATGGATGGTAATGATGAGGATGGTAATGATGATGGTGGTGGTAATGATAAGGATGGTGATGATGATGATGATGGTGATGATGATGGTGGCAATGATGAGGATGGTAATGATGATGGTGGTGGTAATGATAAGGATGGTGATGATGATGGTTGTGATGATGATGATGGTGGTGATGATGATGATGGTGGCAATGATGAGGATGGTAATGATGATGATGATGTTGGTGATGTTGAGGATGGTAATGATGATGGTGGTGATGATGAGGATCGTAATGATGATGATGATGGTGGTAATGATGATGAGGATAGTAATGATGATAACGGTGATGATAAAGCCTAGAAATACTATGAGTATGTCACTCTTACGCCAAAAAGTGAAATTGTATTTCTATCTCCTGGTTAGTATTTCCATCTCCTGGTTAGTATCTCCATCTACTGGTTAGTATTTCCATCTCCTGGTTAGTATTTCCATCTCCTGGTTAGTATTTCCATCTCCTGGTTAGTATTTCCATTTCCTGGTTAGTATTTCTATGACGTTATTTTTGACAGGAAGGTTTTTCATAGATCTTGTTAAGTCCCTGACGGCTTATTTACTCTACAGGGTAAATGTCAAAAAATTGACAGTCTTCTACTCTGGCTTAAGTTCTTCTACAATCGTAAGTTACGCTGTAGACAAAATAGAATTGATTCAACTGCTGTCCACGTTCACATCATCATCATCAAGTGCTGTTTCCCCAATTCAAAAATTGGCTGCAACAGACCTCCGACATCCACTGTCTCCTGTTTTGGTGGTGCACTCTGCTAGACTGTAATCTGTCCATCTTGTGATGTTACTCTCCTACTTGCATCTCTGTCTACCTCTTGCTCACTTCCCTTTGACTTTACCCTCCAGTAATGTCTTCATCATGGTGTCATGTCTTTTAATGTGTCCAAAATATTTTATTTGCTTGATCTTTATTTCTCTTAGTAAGTCTTTTTTCAAATTAAGTATTTTTAGAACCTCTTTGTTTGTTTTCTTCTCTTTCCATGTTATTTCTCCCTATTCTTCTATATGTCAAATGCATCAATACTCTCTTCTATTGTTTATTTATTATCAATGTTTTCTGAGCCATACATTAATATAGATTAGATGTAGCATTTTATAATTTTCATTTTTAACTTGTTTGTAATTTGTTTAGATGTTAATATTTTCATCATGTCATTGAAAGTACTTTTAGCCATTCCTATTCTCCATTTATCATGTTTACATATTTAAGGGTTATATCTATATGTTCTTATATGGGAATGTTGACAGTGTCGTTTCGTACTTGTCTTATGTTATGCTGTGCCCTTGATAAATTCTCTTTTTTGAAACATCTATTTCTGTGCGCTACCAGTCATTGGCAAAAAATGTGTTCAGTTTTTCTGCAGTCATTACCTATTATCGATTAGTTACCTTCTATGACCTGCGGCTGTGTTACTATATTCTGCTCAACCTTTTATCACTTTAAAATCACGATTTTATCACTTCAAAATCGCGACTTATATCACTTCAAAATCACAACTTTCAGAAACACCCAGGCTGTCCTAATAAATTATAAGAAACAGACAAGTAATAACAATAATCCTATCCTATAATCCCATAACCTGGCAGGGTCATAGTGGTACCACATTGAATGTTTCAGCACACAGAGTCAGGGTCATAGTGGTACCACATTGAATGTTTCAGCACACAGAGTCAGGGTCATAGTGGTACCACATTGAATGTTTCAGCACACAGAGTCAGGGTCATAGTGGTACCACATTGAATGTTTCAGCACACAGAGTCAGGGTCATAGTGGTACCACATTGAATGTTTCAGCACACAGAGTCAGGGTCATAGTGGTACCACATTGAATGTTTCAGCACACAGAGTCAGGGTCATAGTGGTACCACATTGAATGTTTCAGCACACAGAGTCAGGGTCATAGTGGTACCACATTGAATGTTTCAGCATACAGAGTCAGGGTCATAGTGGTACCACATTGAATGTTTCAGCATACAGAGTCAGGGTCATAGTGGTACCACATTGAATGTTTCAGCATACAGAGTCAGGGTCATAGTGGTACCACATTGAATGTTTCAGCATACAGAGTCAGGGTCATAGTGGTACCACATTGAATGTTTCAGCATACAGAGTCAGGGTCATAGTGGTACCACATTGAATGTTTCAGCATACAGAGTCAGGGTCATAGTGGTACCACATTGAATGTTTCAGCATACAGAGTCAGGGTCATAGTGGTACCACATTGAATGTTTCAGCATACAGAGTCAGGGTCATAGTGGTACCACATTGAATGTTTCAGCATACAGAGTCAGGGTCATAGTGGTACCACATTGAATGTTTCAGCACACAGAGTCAGGGTCATAGTGGTACCACATTGAATGTTTCAGCACACAGAGTCAGGGTCATAGTGGTACCACATTGAATGTTTCAGCACACAGAGTCAGGGTCATAGTGGTACCACATTGAATGTTTCAGCACATAGAGTCAGGGTCATAGTGGTACCACATTGAATGTTTCAGCACACAGAGTCAGGGTCATAGTGGTACCACATTGAATGTTTCAGCACACAGAGTCAGGGTCATAGTGGTACCACATTGAATGTTTCAGCATACAGAGTCAGGGTCATAGTGGTACCACATTGAATGTTTTAGCACACAGAGTCAGGGTCATAGTGGTACCACATTGAATGTTTCAGCACACAGAGTCAGGGTCATAGTGGTACCATATTGAATGTTTCAGCACACAGAGTCCTCCAGCAAATTCTATCTTCAACGATGTGAATGAGTGAGGAAAAAATCTTCTCTTGCTCACATCTTTATTTGTCCTCCTCTGCTTCTGCCACCCTTGACAATATTTTTCCAGTATTGTTTATGACAAGGAATAACAACAATAAACACAAGAAAAATCAAACAAGACCAGCATATGGTATACCTGCCATCCATGCAAACTTGAGAGCCTGCTGTCTGAACTTAGGAAAGAACAGTTGTAACTCACTGTAACCAAAGTCTCCAGGTAGCTCTAAAAACTGAGGATGTTCTTCGAAAGAGAACAAGAAGGCATCTTTACGAATTATACTGGGATATATAATCTGTTTTAACAACACACAAGTAATGACAATCATTCTCAAAATGTGTAACTTAATAAAAATTGGTAGTATATCTCATTCAGTACGCAGTGATCAATCCATCATTTGTTTCGGTGTTATTTTTAAGACAATATTTATATTTAGTAAGACGTCATTGCTTTTTGAATAGTCCGGATGCATAAATGTCTGTGGTTGAAATTGAACCAGGTAATTTAGACATCTGAGATGTGCTGACTATCACTTATCCACAAAGCTGATGTAACTGAATACAAGTGACATTCCTGCTATCTGGTTGTTAGAAAGGTATACATCAAGTACTAACTACATACTGACAACAGTTTGATAGAAGATTCTTACAAAATCTTACAACCGAACACCATTTAAAATCAATGTCAATTTATGGTGTGTTTACAACCTATATTTAGAATCTTGATGGTGTCAGAGTACTTACATAGAAATGCACAATCTATTCTGCAGGTTCTCAAAGGTGGTAAACTACAACACCTAAGTGAAGAAGAACATATCAAGAAAAGAAGAGATATATACAGACCATCAGAAATGAATATAGCTTGACGAAAGATGTCAACCACTACCTAAATCGACAGGTCACCATACTTCACCTGAATACAGGACATAACAGACTGAATAAACAAATGCACAGGATGCGACTGTGTGCCACACCACTGTACACTTGTGGAACAGATGAACAGACCTGTGAACATATTCTACAGAACTGTCCCAAGTATGAACAATTGAGAGAGATGTACTGGTTAAATGGCCATTAGGTAGTGAACATAAGACTTGTCTGATGGTGTAGACATTAGGTAGTGAACATAAGACTTGTCTGATGGTGTAGACATTAGGTAGTGAACATAAGACTTGTCTGATGGTGTAGACATTAGGTAGTGAACATAAGACTTGTCTGATGGTGTAGACATTAGGTAGTGAACATAAGACTTGTCTGATGGTGTAGACATTAGGTAGTGAACATAAGACTTGTCTGATGGTGTAGACATTAGGTAGTGAACGTAAGACTTGTTGTCTGATGGTGTAGACATTAGGTAGTGAATATAAGACTTGTCTGATGGTGTAGACATTAGGTAGTGAACGTAAGACTTGTCTGATGGTGTAGACATTAGGTAGTGAACGTAAGACTTGTCTGATGGTGTAGACATTAGGTAGTGAACATAAGACTTGTCTGATGGTGTAGACATTAGGTAGTGAATATAAGACTTGTCTGATGGTGTAGACATTAAGTAGTGAACATAAGACTTGTCTGATGGTGTAGATATTAAGTAGTGAACATAAGACTTGTCTGATGGTGTAGACATTAAGTAGTGAACATAAGACTTGTCTGATGGTGTAGACATTAAGTAGTGAACATAAGACTTGTCTGATGGTGTAGACATTAGGTAGTGAACATAAGACTTGTCTGATGGTGTAGACATTAAGTAGTAAACATAAGACTTGTCTGATGTCGTAGACATTAAGTAGTGAACATAAGACTTGTCTGATGGTGTAGATATTAAGTAGTGAACATAAGACTTGTCTGATGGTGTAGACATTAAGTAGTGAACATAAGACTTGTCTGATGGTGTAGACATTAAGTAGTGAACATAAGACTTGTCTGATGGTGTAGATATTTTGTAGTGAACATAAGACTTGTCTGATGGTGTAGACATTAGGTAGTGAACATAAGACTTGTCTGATGGTGTAGACATTAAGTAGTGAACATAAGACTTGTCTGATGTCGTAGACATTAAGCAGTGAACATAAGACTTGTCTGATGGTGTAGATATTAAGTAGTGAACATAAGACTTGTCTGATGGTGTAGACATTAGGTAGTGAACATAAGACTTGTCTGATGGCGTAGACATTAAGTAGTGAACATAAGACTTGTCTGATGTCGTAGACATTAAGTAGTGAACATAAGACTTGTCTGATGGTGTAGACATTAAGTAGTGAACATAAGACTTGTCTGATGGCGTAGACATTAAGTAGTGAACATAAGACTTGTCTGATGGTGTAGACATTAAGTAGTGAACATAAGACTTGTCTGATGGTGTAGACATTAAGTAGTGAATATAAGACTTGTCTGATGGTGTAGACATTAAGTAGTGAACATAAGACTTGTCTGATGTCGTAGACATTAAGTAGTGAACATAAGACTTGTCTGATGGTGTAGACATTAAGTAGTGAACATAAGACTTGTCTGATGGTGTAGACATTAAGTAGTGAACATAAGACTTGTCTGATGGTGCAGACATTAAGTAGTGAACATAAGACTTGTCTGATGTCGTAGACATTAAGTAGTGAACATAAGACTTGTCTGATGGTGTAGACATTAAGTAGTGAACATAAGACTTGTCTGATGGTGTAGACATTAAGTAGTGAACATAAGACTTGTCTGATGTCGTAGACATTAAGTAGTGAACATAAGACTTGTCTGATGGTGTAGACATTAAGTAGTGAACATAAGACTTGTCTGATGGTGTAGACATTAAGTAGTGAACATAAGACTTGTCTGATGTCGTAGACATTAAGTAGTGAACATAAGACTTGTCTGATGGTGTAGACATTAAGTAGTGAACATAAGACTTGTCTGATGGTGTAGACATTAAGTAGTGAACATAAGACTTGTCTGATGTCGTAGACATTAAGTAGTGAACATAAGACTTGTCTGATGTCGTAGACATTAAGTAGTGAACATAAGACTTGTCTGATGGTGTAGATATTAAGTAGTGAACATAAGACTTGTCTGATGGTGTAGATATTAAGTAGTGAACATAAGACTTGTCTGATGGTGTAGATATTAAGTAGTGAACATAAGACTTGTCTGATGGTGTAGATATTAAGTAGTGAACATAAGACTTGTCTGATGGTGTAGATATTAAGTAGTGAACATAAGACTTGTCTGATGGTGTAGACATTAGGTAGTGAAAATAAGACTTGTCTGATGTCGTAGACATTAAGTAGTGAACATAAGACTTGTCTGATGGTGTAGACATTAAGTAGTGAACATAAGACTTGTCTGATGGTGTAGACATTAAGTAGTGAACATAAGACTTGTCTGATGTCGTAGACATTAAGTAGTGAACATAAGACTTGTCTGATGTCGTAGACATTAAGTAGTGAACATAAGACTTGTCTGATGTTGTAGACATTAAGTAGTGAACAAAAGCAAAAAAGAGATAGTAGTCTTCTTGGCTACGTCGCTATTTGTTATTCATGAATTTTACTAAATTTCTATCAGAATGTAGTCCGGAGAATGGAAATGAATTGTGTCACTGTTTTAGTTGTGCAAATGGTCCAACACATCCAACTTTAGTGGTTGATCACATATTAAATAATTACATGATATATTTTATTTACACCAGTGTATTGTCCTCAAATACAAGGATAGCTAATTTGTCAGCCTGTTTGTTTCCCTCCACAACCGGGGTTAAAAAAATACTGCTATAATTTCTGCTGATGAAAATAAAGAGATCCAATCTTCTCCCATTCCACAGAAGTGACCACACTAATCTTATTAGGACTATTCTGTGTGGGTCCGTAGAGAGTGTTGATTGTAGAGTGTGAGGGACTTTAGACCTTACATATCATCTAACTGCAACCACATACCATCGTTACTTCAACTATTTGCCTCACATATCTAATTTCTAAAGCTTGGATCTGCTTTTTGGGTCTGCAATGATTGCACATGATTCATATTCACATGTCAAGACTGGGACATAGGTAGAGCATTATATAATCATCTTTGTTTTCTTTAACAATGACAATCAGTAAAATCAAATTGATCAAAACAGAAAAACAAGTCAATTAAGCAAAAAATAAAAAACCATGAAGCATATAACCAACCTGCACCACTTTCGTATTGTTGAAATAGTGACAGAAACATGGGCGGTTCCGATGACTGTGACACATGACCTATGAACTGATACAGTCGGCTGGGAAACATAAACACAAATATATTATGTTTGGACAATTACCAATATATTATGTTTGGACAATGACCAATAAAATGTTTGGACAATGACCAATAAAATATGTTTGGACAATGACCAATAAAATATGTTTGGACAATGACCAATAAAATATGTTTGGACAATGACCAATAAAATATGTTTGGACAATGACCAATAAAATATGTGTGGACAATGACCAATAAAATATGTTTGGACAATGACCAATAAAATGTTTGGACAATGACCAATAAAATATGACAAGTGATAGTATATAATAACCAAAGTGCCAGAGAATATCTGACTGAAAAAGAGTAGGCTGCAGCAACACAAATAGGAAGTGATAACATTTAAGCTTTAGGTAATACAATGCTGCTTATACCCATTATAACTGATGAGACTCCAGTAAAACTGTCTACCAATACGTTGTAATGCGAAAACACAAATTAAAAAAGTTGTACAGTTCATAAAACAACTGATATGAAAAATATAGCTAACAGTAGCCTATATGAAACATCATGTAATAGTAAGTTAATATCTACCCTGGTGTGGTAGCTAGGATGTAATATGTATTCAGTCCCTACCCTGGTGTGGTAGCTAGGATGTAATATGTATTCAGTCCCTACCCTGGTGTGGTAGCTAGGATGTAATATGTATTCAGTCCCTACCCTGGTGTGGTAGCTAGGATGTAATATGTATTCAGTCCCTACCCTGGTGTAATAGCTAGGATGTAATATGAATTCAGTCCCTACCCTGGTGTAATAGCTAGGATGTAATATGTATTCAGTCCCTACCCTGGTGTAATAGCTAGGATGTAATATGAATTCAGTCCCTACCCTGGTGTGGTAGCTAGGATGTAATATGAATTCAGTCCCTACCCTGGTGTAATAGCTAGGATGTAATATGAATTCAGTCCCTACCCTGGTGTGGTAGCTAGGATGTAATATGAATTCAGTACCTACCCTGGTGTGGTGGCAAGGATGTAATACTTGTAAATGTTCATGTCCACATTCGGCATCCGGTCAAATTCTAGCCCGGTTACTGGTTCTGCTTTATCTTTCCCAGACAGTCTAAATAGCTGTTGACAATCACAAACATAAATTATGAGACAGAAATGACTTCTGTGCCATTAACATAATGAGAAAATGTCAGATATTTATAATAATCAGTTTTTTTATAGTTAACCCTTGCACCACAATAGAATACAATGTTATAATATATAACACACGTTCTCACCCTTGTGCTCTCGTAATGACATGTGGTGCTCGTGCTATTCAGGTTAGAAAGTGCTCACGAGCAATAACAATCATGAGCTCACTTGCAATTTAAACTCTGTTGTACAATTTAAATTACAATTAAATGTATAACAAACAGAGGACTGTGAAGAGACATGATCGCCTACGCCGGAAGGTACCAATGAATGTACAAACCAAAACAAAGTCTTACTATCTACTATAACTGTCTGGTTTTGTGGAGTCGTGGTACAGAGCGAGTCTGTGATGGCTAAGGTACCAGGTTCAAATCTCGCTGTATTCAATTGTGTATCTGGACAGTTCAGAAGTCAATGGCAAACTACTGAATCTATTTGCATTGTGGATTCTATGTAAAATTAAGACCACGAGGACGATTTCCAAAATGATGGATTTGTGGGGAAGTGGAAGCAACGAATACAACAATGTACTTAGCACACACAAGAGTTTGTTGGGAGCCGCAATAGTGTGATGTTAAGTTATTCACCCGCTGACCAGCAGAATACGACTTTCTAATTCACTCATTATTCATGGTTTGACATAAAAATTACTCCTGTGGTTCACCCAGTCATCAAGAGGAAGGGTACCAGAGCTCATTTTCTGGGAAGGTCAAGGGATGGCTCCACAGACTGAGCAAGTGCAATAGGTAATGTTGGTCAAGTGGTTTCTGGTAAACAACTGACTAGGCAGCTGAGCACTTATGGGAAACCATGTGCTATGATGCTGGTTTATAGTTCATATTACCGTTACCTTTTAGAGTCTTGTCCAAAAACTATTTCTAACATGTTGCCGACATGAAAACATGATGGCATAAACTAACTAATCTCAACTAGACGTAAATCTAAACCTGAATCAAAACATTACATTAATGTGATTACATAAACTATAAATTTATACATAAATAACAACATTACCTATACAAGATTAAATGTACTACTTATTACATAAATGACACCATTAAACATATAGATTATGTGTGCTAGCCATAAATGACAACATTACCTATACAAGATTAAATGTACTACTTATTACATAAATGACACCATTAAACTTATAGATTATGTGTGCTAGCCATAAATGACAACATTACCTATACAAGATTAAATGTACTACTTATTACATAAATGACACCATTAAACATATAGATTATGTGTGCTAGCCATAAATGACAACATTACCTATACAAGATTAAATGTACTACTTATTACATAAATGACACCATTAAACATATAGATTATGTGTGCTAGCCATAAATGGCAACATTAAACGTAAACATATATATTATGTGTTCTAGCTATAAATTTGCACACACATGACAACATTAAACATATAGATTATGCTTAATTTTAGGTACATTCATTATCATATAATGAGGTGTTTGAGGAAAGCCAAAAATGTCAACAAAAGAGGAAGATGAAGAAATGGAGATATCAAGAAAGAAATATTAAGACTATCTCAAGTCAAGACTACATCGAGAGACGGAAAATTAAGTGGTTTTGGCCTCATCATGAGAAATGGAACCAATGCAACCAGTCCTTTGTGCATAAAAAAGTAGAAGATCAGGCTACAAGGCATGAGGAAAACAAAGAACTAGATGGGTGGTAACAAAGAATTCTTAAAGAGACACGGGCTGATAATGGCCAATGCAAACCACATGGCCAAAGACAGATAACTCTAATATTCCTCCTATGACGTTTAATGTCACAAGTAGAAATGGCAATAGATAGACTATCATCTTCACACAGAATATGCCCACAGGTGCTAAGATCTCCGCTACAGTAGAACTCTCAGGGTGTAGATGTTGATTGGTCCGGTTCTGGGTGGAGTGTTCTTCTAACATGTAGATCTTATGTAAAACACACGTCTTTAGAATGTTCCCCTTAGACACGATGGACTATCACTAAAACTAAGGGGTTATGATATGTAAACAAGAAAACATACAAATTACAATACACAAAACATTTTCAACATTCCGACCAAAAGACCTTTATCAAGATACGCACAAAACATGAAACGTTGAAAATGTTTTGTGTATTGTAATTTGTATGTTTTCTTGTTTACACATCATAACCACCTAGTTTTAGTGATAGCCTGTCATGTCTAAGTGGAACGTTCTAAAAACCTGTGGTTTACTTAAGTACTATTGTTGTTACATTTCACGCAGTATTACCTTAGCATGTAGATCATGCATTGTACCCATATAATATTATACATAATTGACATCAAAGATGAAATTGTGTGCACTACATATAAACCTATCTCATGCACAAAAAATTCAGTGCTACACATGTACTATAAATCAATACTAACATTCAACATATTAAATATATATAAATAAATCAAAGATATATATATATATATATATATATATATATATATATATATATATATATATATATATATATATATATATATATATATATATATATATATATATATATATATATATATATATATATATATATATATATATATATATATATATATACCAATAAATCAATGAAGCTTCTGCCCCTTATGAGAGCATATATATTGGACAAAGATTTTTTCCAGTCTATCCTGCCTTTAGTTTCCTACTCTAGACATTTCAATGTGATATGAATTTCAATGTGATGTGAATTTCGATGGGAACTTTCTTCATCTCTCTTCTCCAAGTTGTTCTAGGTACTCCATCTTCTCCAAGTTGTTCTAGGTACTCCATCTTCTCCAAGTTGTTCTAGGTACTCCATCTTCTCCAAGTTGTTCTAGGTACTCCATCTTCTCCAAGTTGTTCTAGGTACTCCATCTTCTCCAAGTTGTTCTAGGTACTCCATCTTCTCCAAGTTGTTCTAGGTACTCCATCTTCTCCAAGTTGTTCTAGGTACTCCATCTTCTCCAAGTTGTTCTAGGTACTCCATCTTCTCCAAGTTGTTCTAGGTACTCCATCTTCTCCAAGTTGTTCTAGGTACTCCATCTTCTCCAAGTTGTTCTAGGTACTCCATCTTCTCCAAGTTGTTCTAGGTACTCCATCTTCTCCAAGTTGTTCTAGGTACTCCATCTTCTCCAAGTTGTTCTAGGTACTCCATCTTCTCCAAGTTGTTCTAGGTACTCCATCTTCTCCAAGATGTTCTAGGTACTCCATCTTCTCCAAGTTGTTCTAGGTACTCCATCTTCTCTTTCCTTGTGGATTCCACATCAATGCTTGTCTTGTCATACAGTTTTCTGCCTTCCTTAGAGTTTGCTCAATCCAACTCCATTTCTGGTTCACATGGAACAAAATAATACCTTTCTGTAAAATGCATTATAATCTTGCCTGGACAGATTTCCATAGAATGCATTACATACACATGACGTAATAATTCCCTGTTATGTTTTTGGTCTGTGTAAGACACAGAATGGTGGGTTATTAATGTAAATGAATGCGTTTAATAATAATTTTTGGGCCCAGAGATGTCATGCACACCAGAGTGCACAGGCCGGCGCTACATAGCTGGTCGAGCATCAGGGTCAGCGAACCACAGCTGGCCAAGACCCTCAGTACACTTCCACGCAGTGGGCCTGGAAACAGGAGTGCAGCAATCCTGCTGTAGCCTGGCCAAGTACTAGGGATCGAAGATACGGGAATGCCAACCCGGCCCAAAAAAATGCTGGCTGAAGACGGATGTGTCAGGTCGAAAGGCGCAGATAACGCAGCTTGCTGTAAAACATGACACAACGCAGATCACCCTCATACGTCCTTCTCAGGACGGTCAGCGGAATGCTTTCAGAGGGTCCGCCGCAAGGCGTACGACGAAGAAAGATAATAATTTTTTAAATAACTTGTCTCCTGGCATAGTGGTTATGCTCAAGAGGTCATGGGTTCGAATCCTGCTTGCGACGTCTTGTTTGGAAAGTAGATTTCTTTCAGAGATCCCTTGGGATTATTGCTTAAAGTTACATCTACATCCTATGAGTGATATTCTCAGCAGTATGCAGCTCTGATTAGTAGGACGGATTACATATGGGGTTATCCAAGTACAATAAAGTAAATTCTCTATACCTTTCAACCTTTTAATCTTAACGCAGATCATGATCAAGGTTGTTAGATGTGTTTAAAGTGTGGGGCAGAAAAGTCACAGAAAATAATGATGTGAATCATATCAAGAGTACACACTTTTCTTTTCCCAACATGAAATGACAGTGCTTTCTACGGAAACCCAACCAGAGTTAAATGCATTTTATAAGTCGGTATTATTTTGTTCCTGTGAACTCCATTTCCTAGACACACACTATACATATATACATGTAACAGCATCATACAGGACAGACAACAAATATAAAACAAAAGTCTGTAGAAGACAGATGTGTCTGGCATTTGCCGCAAATAAAACTGTGACACAATGCATGTCCACTCTCTGGACATCTAAGTGATGTGACGTCTACATCTTTACAGAATGTGGTCCGTTTTGAAACTTTTCAGACCTCTTAGTTCTGTACAAGCTGTTAGGCCTCTCCCATTGCACTATTAAGATCTTCAATATTCTTCATCCATCATAGTCTTGGTCTGCCTCTTGTTCTCTTTCTTGGAGATTTTCCCTCCATGATTAATATTTCTAATATAAATAACCCAAATATCAGAGAATATCCAACAAAATGGAAGTGCCGCAGTAACCAGACAAATAGAGGTAAATACAAATAAGGTAGGAAGGTTACTGTAGAAAACTGTCAATATAAAAAAATAAAATATAGAAAATAATAAAACAAATAAAAATAAATAAAACAAAGAACAAATACAATTGTCTTGACAACTTGTTTTGACAATTGTATTTGTTCTTTGTTTTATTGCTATTTTCTATATTTTATTATTTTATATTGACACTTTTCTACAGTAACCTTCCTACCTTATTTGTATTTACCGTAATATTTCAAAACAATTGTGTCTTTTTATATATTAAAAATAAGTTTACTTTAATTTTTTTAATAGTTTTGAAGAGCCAGTATACTTCTATGTTCAGGAAATAAGTAGTGATGTCAATAGTCTGACCAATCTATTCAGATCGTTAGAGCTAAGTATACTTTTATATGGATGTCAATGCTGGAATTCAATGCAGACAAAGAAAGAATTATTCAGGCTTTTGAAAACAAGTGCTACAAACATTTGTTAAGAATTAGTTATATATACAAGCCTCTGAATACAAGTGCTACAGACATTTGTTAAGAATTAGTTATATAAAACACATGAGAAATATATTCGTCTGGCAGCAAAAATAAACAAATTTGAAGGTTATCAAAAACTGATTTTGGCTGTAGTAAAAAGGTGTACACTTATTTGGTTTAGACATGAAACAAGACATGACTCTCTCCCTACATTTTTTTTACTTTACAAGGAACAGTCAAGGGTGGAAGAGTATGCGGATAAAGAACCACTCTTCCGGATGGCTGAGGACAGATGTGTTTGGAAGGATTTTGGGGCTGATTATTCAAACTCAAACATCTACAGATTAGCAGGCTGTAGTCTGGAGAAAGGAATGTAGTGTGCCCTGGTTTACAACTCTGCTGCAATATCTGCATTTTTTGACCCAACACATTTGACTTCAGCATGGCTTCTAGGTCACTTTGATCCTAAGCGGGGATGGGACAACCAACTCCACCCACAATGGATCTTAATCACCTCTTACAAAATGCATGGAAGGTGTTGCTATTCTTTGACCCTGGCAACACACTAATGGAACTAGTTCTAATGTGATAACACTATGACCGAATATTTTCAGAAACAACATAAAAAAGCAGTTAAACAAAACATAAAATCAAGCCATACACAGATTAACAAACACTCATTATACATTTGGATGATCTCACCTCGTGAGGCCTGTAGGACAACTTACGCTAGCAAGGAACAAGATAAAAATACAACATATCACATGGGAATACAGTCAACTTGTTTTATAAACATTCACAACACTTTGATCAAGAAATATAGTAACACCAAAGTTGGATGTGTCGGGTCATTGGCGCAAATAAAACAGTGACACAATGCATTTCTGTTCCCCGGGCTACATCCTAAAATCTAGTAAGAGTATTATTCCGCTAAAAATGAGATCAGGTGGGAGTTTGAGAATGAATGTGGAAAAAAAACACAAGAAAAACAAACATTGCTTTTTCATAATTTATCTTAGGCCAGCCATCTAAATCTGTCTTAGGAACCATGCCAGTAAACTGACATAACCTCAGTTTCTATAGCTACAAGATCCCCTCTGAGTAGAAGGCTTCTTTGCTAGGCCTTGCATTATGCCTAAATCTCCAGGATGTAAAAGAAAGCTCTGGAGAAACTAGCACACTTCACATAGGAAGCAAGAGCAACTTGAACATTTTTTCTTTGAATCTAAACAAACTTTTCAAATCCAAAATTTTCAACTCCTGCATAAGTCCAACATTAACAAATGGATGTGAAAGTTGGAAAGCAACATCAAACTTAGAACAAAGACTAAATAACTTTGAAAACAAATGTCTTAGACGACTACTGAACATCCATTGGTCGGACTTTAGATCAAACACAATCATCAGGCAAGAAGCAAAACAAGAACATGTATCTACCTATATTAGAAGGTGTCGCTGGAATTACATCGGACACGCGCTGCGAATAGATACCAAAAGACTCTTCTGTCACCTGTCAAGCTTTGATGTGGTCACCAAGGGGCAAGAGAAAACAAGAGAGACCTTACGTAGAACTATTACAAGGGAAAGCTTCACCATTGTTATCAGAAACAATGAAGACCTAAAACAAATTGTAATAAAACACGAGACATGGAAATCTATGACATCCGCCCTAGGAATAACTAACTAATCTAAACAAACATGTAAACTCCTAAATATATTAAGATATGACAGGAAAAACATAGAAAAATAAACTTAAAACAAAAATACAGCAATATATCTTCCCTATCTATATATTCATAATTCTCAATCGTTGGATAGTCACTGTAGACATGCAGACCTTCGAATATAGATGTTACAGATGAATTTCTATATAAAATGTTCTTCTACACAGCATAAGACAAATGCATATATAAGATATAAAGTAGAGCATCTGGCAGGTTCATTAGAATCACTACTTTCAATAGTAAAATGACAAAATTTACAGATAAATCTAAATGTTCGCCCGTCCATCTATCCATCCATCTATGTTCCTTCAATGCTGAATACGATACATAGGGCATAAATCAGAGCTCACCAGTTCAAGCAATGTGATGTTACTGTGTGCAATTCTTGTTTGTTGTTGAGACTCATAGTCATACCTAATTTGATGGTTGTTTTATGAAGTCTCTTTTGGTTTTTTTTTCTTTTGTCATCTGGTACTGATTTTAAAACGTGTAGTGTTGTCTGTTAGTATTGTCTGAGTGTTAGAAACATATTGCTTCTCTTACTTGCTTGTTTGACTTGAATTCTTCTTAAGCAAAATTTAAGAGTTTTCTAAGACATTTATTTTCAAATGAATTTAATACACCAGCATTATTTAGGTTATTTCAATTATACACTTGGGTTGTTTCAATTATACACTTAGGTTATTTCAATTATACACTTAGGTTATTTCAATTATACACTTAGGTTATTTCAATTATACACTTAGGTTATTTCAATTATACACTTAGGTTATTTCAATTATACACTTAGGTTATTTCAATTATACACTTAGGTTATTTCAATTATACACTTAGGTTATTTCAATTATACACTTAGGTTATTTCAATTATACACTTAGGTTATTTCAATTATACACTTAGGTTATTTCAATTATACACTTAGGTTATTTCAATTATACACTTAGGTTATTTCAATTATACACTTAGGTTATTTCAATTATACACTTAACTCTTGACAAAGAACACCCACTCTCTTCTTTTAAATGCCAGCAAAGACAGTCTCCTTAAATAAAACATTTGATGCCATCGGCAAGTAATTCTTGCAATCTTCAAGAACAACTAACCTGTTTCAAATATTGTTCAATGTTGCCCTGAAAAAATCTGCTGTCTTCATACACGGTAAGTTCTGTTTCGAAAATCAGACCTGCAGGTTGAACAAAGGACACATGGTATAGGAAGCTACAACACTGAGGCAAACAGAACTAAATATATAAATTATTTAAGTTAATATATATAAGTTAATTTATCATGTATATTGGTGATGTAGACATCAATATTAACATCATCATCATCAAGTGATGTCCACGTAACAAAGATTGGCTGGAATGGACCTCCACTAGACTGTTTCATGATATTTTTCTTCCACTTGTATCGCTGTCCCAAATCATTAAAAGCATTAATCATTCTCTACATTAAAAGCATCTCAAAGCATTAATTCTGTCTGAAGTTGTTTGTTTATTGTCCATGTTTCTGAACCATACATTAATATAGAATAGATGTAGCATTTTATAATTCTCATTTTTAATTTTTAATTTGTTTTAGATGTTAATATTTTCCTTCATGTCATTGAAAGTACATTTAGCCATTCCTATTCTCCTTTTAACTTCTTTTTCACATCTGCCATCATTTGTGATTATGTGTCCAAGATATTTATAGGGTTCTACCTGTTGTAGTTTCTTTCCATATATTTTTATGTCTAGCTCCTGTTCTTCTGTGACTTTGCTGATTATTACGGTTTTTGTTTTTATGGATGAAATAAAGCTATACTTATCAATGTTGTATACCACACATCTGTAGATAATAAAGCTATACTCATCAATGTTATATACCACACATCTGTAGATAATAAAACTATACTCATCAATGTTATATACCACACATCTGTAGATAATAAAGCTATACTTATTAAGGTCCCGCCCTTGAAGCAGTTGTTGAACAATTCAATCCTCCGCCTGACTAACCGGCGACCCTGTGTACTGAAGGAGGGGAGCTTCCTCCTTAAGAGAAGCTCTATGTAGTTTAGCGAACCAGTCAAGGCTGTTGCCCGGGAGAGTGGTGCTATCGTACACATGCAGACACAAGGAGCCATACCTGAGCTGGATAGGAATGGGGGAACCACATAGGACCCAGGCCTTCCTCCGAGGACAATCCAACCCCACCCTCACCACAAGCTTCCTATACAAGACACTTAAAAAAAATTTGATAGCATATCCAATACATGATGTAACCATCAACCCAGTATTCTTTTGGCTATAGTCTTTTCTAGGCAATATAAAGATTTATGTAGTTTTCTATTGCTTTTTTAATGGTCCAGTTGCACAATTACATGCAGAGGAGGATTCGAACTCTGTACCTTGGCCATCACAGACATGCTCCGTATCATGCTGTCACAGAGTCAGACCTATTCAGGATATAGATACCAGCAGATAATTTTAAAAATAATTAAATAAAATAGGTTTTACAGGAGCTTACATTTCCTGTTAGACAAAGTAGTGAAAGATAGTGACAACAAAGACCTCAGTTTAAACAAGAAGAAAACAGAAATAATGGTTGTCTCGAAGAGACATACACCACCAAGATGCAACATAATGATCAATGACACAAAATTAACACAAGTTGAAAAAGTGAAATATCTTGGCACCCTGTTAACATCAGAAGGTAGATACTCAAGTGAGATAAAGTGCCGAACAGCAAAGACAAATCAGCATTCCAAAAAATGAGAACCATTTTGTGCACTATCAATGCAGACCCGAATTCGAGTGCTGAGATGTTATATCGAACCAATTATTTTTTATGGATGTGAAGCATGGACTGTAAACAAAAAAATTCAAAGTGAATTAGAGGCTACAGAGATGTGGTTTCTGAGATAAATGATGAAAATACCATGGACAGCTAAGAAAACTAATGCAGAAGTTCTCATTGATGCTGGCGTAAAAAGAGCAATCGTATCAATTCTTAGGGGCAGACAGTCAAGATTTCTAGGTCATGTGTTGAGAAGAACACAGCTTGAACACTTAATAACCACTGGAAAGATCAAGGGGAGAAGAGATAGGGGACGACAAAGAGAAAAGTTGCTAGATGGACTAGTATTGTGGCATGGTAGAAGTTCACCAACCAAGCAAATTGACAACACAAGAGACATTTGTAACTATACATTACTGAAATTTTTGCTATTGTCGACCTTTGATTTAGATTTACAGTTTATATAGGTTTGGCTGTTGCAAGCAGGTAGTGATAAGCAAATGTGTAAGCATGATACATGGAGCCTACACATGATACATGGAGCCTACACATGATATATGGTGCCTACACATGAAAAATGATGTCTACGCATGATAAATGGTGCTGATACATGATAAATGGTGCCCACTCATGATAAATTGTGCCTACACATGATACATGGTGCTATGCTACACATGATAAAGTGGTTACCTTTGCTGGTTCCTAGCAAGATGGCGCTACTGGTGTTATCATTAGCATTCTGCCAGTTCCAGCCTACAGACTCAATAAGGTGACCCTGATGACAACCAAAATAAATTTGAGAAACGTTCGTACAAGATTGGAAACATTCTGATATTAACATTATATGGTGAACATTGCGTAGACCAGTAGCTCTCAACCAAATAAAAAAAAAATTTGCCACAAAGAAAAAAAAATAGACATTTGGGGAGTCAACAGACATGTCTGAGAGCACCACAAAAATGTCAATGAAATTACTGGGACAATATACAATACAAATGATATTGAAACATGGGCTGTAACATGATAAGAATTTCATCTGCTGTGGTCAACAATATCACTAAGAGGGAAACATACCTTCATTTTTGCAATCGGCTTGGGCTTTTTCCAGTTCCTGGACAAGTAAAAGTTATCCTGAGAGCTCATAGACACAATCAGATGTCTTCCTGTTGGGTCTAAGAATATCTTGTAGATTCTATCATCAACAGCTCTAGGCAGTTCTACCTCTGGGAACAAATTTATTTCATTAACACTCATAGCAGATTTTACTAGCATATCATACAATTGTCATGATTTAAGCATGAAATTGCACTATTTTGTACTCTTCCTGAGAGCTTATAGACACAATCAGATGTCTTCCTGTTGGGTCTAAGAATTTCTTGCAGATTCTTTCATCAACAGCTCTGGGTAGTTTTACCTCTGGGAACAAATATTTAATCTCATTAACTTACAGCAGATTTCACTAGCAAATATATAACGCAAATAATTGACATTTTGTGTGTGAATTTGAAATGGTTCAGATGCTATGAATTAAATTTTTCATTAAAATGCAGACACTGGTTTCAATTTTTGTTTAAATCAGTTATACCTTCCAGCCATCTAAACTCACAGGTATATCTTGCGATCATCTAAAACTCACAGGTATATCTTGCGATCATCTAAAATTCACAGGTATATCTTGCAACCATCTAAAATTATGAGCCATATTAATAATCAGTATGTATATTCAGCTATATTAGATAAGTGTCATCACTATTTTGATTATTGTCATGAGAACGTCAAATCTCTCGTTTTCAATAAATCCACACTTAAAAAGTAACCCAAAAGGGCTTACATACATTGATTATATACACTGATGGATCTGTAATTAGGCATGTTCACAGTGCTTGGGCCTTTACAGCTCAGTGCGCAGGTAAAACGATCAAGGAGGAAAGTGGTGCCTTTGCGGTCACTACGAGTAGTATGACCATGGAGACTATGGCGGTGACCAAGGCATTTGAGTGGCTACGCACACAGAGAGTAACGCAGGATCGCGCTGACGTTTTGAACTCCTTAAGAGATATAACATGCGAGAGTGAGACTAATGTGGATGATGATTCCTTTTCAATGGCTAGGATTAAAGATCAGGGATTGAGATGCGGTGTTGCTAGAGGTGAACATTTTGGAGGGCGCAGAAGAATGATGGTCAACCAGCATAGGACCGGTACTGTCAGCAGAAGTGTGATGGCGGATACACTCAAGGAGAGATCGGAGCAACTATGGATGTGTCCAGTTTGCAGTGATGATGATCCGACGACTAACTAACTAACCAAAAGGGCATTTTTTAAGTATCTTTGGTAATTGTCGAGCTCATATATTTTGTATAGCATTTTTTCATTATTGATGTTGTCTGCTGCCTCTAGTAGAAATCTGCTGTCTATGAAATATGTAAACCATGTTTGTCATCAAAACTTACCATCTGGTTCTTCTGGATGTTCAAGGTCAAGCCGCATTAAGACATTACTGCTCATCGCCATGATGAGGAAGTTGTTTGCTACGACCAGGTGAGTAATTGGATCAGGAGGTCTGCAGTAAATGAAAAATTAGGTCTCTGTTTATTTTTCTTGAAAAGTCAGTAACAGAGATACATACATCATATTTATAAAACCTGTTGAAAAAAAATAAGACTGACACAAATTCAAAGCTATAAAAGCCAAATTATGCTATTTAGATGAGGATCTAAGCTTGCTAGAAAATGAAATGCTATCAAGAATAAAATTACAACAATTCATTATGAATGAACACAAAGGTCAATGATGTAAATTTGATTAAAAAAGTGAAGTGGAACATGATGAGAAACAACATGATTAGATTAAAAAAAGTGAAGTGGAACATGATGAGAAACAACATGATTAGATAAAAAAAAGTGGTGGAACATGAGAAACAACATGATAAGATAAATAAAAAACTGAAATGGAACATGAGAAACATGATTAGATAAACAAAGAATGAAGTGCAACATGATGAGAAACAACATGATTAGATTTTCAAAAAGTGAAGTGGAACACGATGAGATAAGCACAGAATAAGGTATTATTTGAAGTTTTTATAAAATACTTACTTGAAATTAACTTTTTTCTTGTTAAATATAGGAACATCTGTTTCTAATCTGGCATCTATAAATCCAGGCCCAATCTGTAACAATAACAAGAAATTTTATTTTATATTGTGGATACATTTCACAACTTGACGAATGTCCATAGTCAGTAAATTGTAATAATGTAGAGAATAATTCAATAACTATATCACATGTGTGTTTTCTGACGGGTAGTTCTAAAAGTAAACACTAAGAGTTTGGAGAAGGAGCCAATCATTTTAGAATGATGTACCAAAGTTGTAGCCAATTCAATGGGTAAACATCACCTGATGATGATCAATTTGCCAGAATGTTACTATAATCTTCATTAATAGTCACCATCATCATGTGCCATGTCGACTAGAACAGGCAATCATGGATGCCCACAACTTCCTATTTCCAGTATATTTGATTAGGATCGTTGTTGACTCTTTGCCATGCCACAATGTCAGACCTTCAAATATTTTCTCATGCTGATGCCCTCAAATTATACTCTTGATGATGGAACTATGTTATCCAGACCTCATTGTGTCCAAAAACTAACGATTGCCTTTTCTTTCAGCATCTCTCATTTGCTATTCTTGCTGTTCAAAGTTCATCCTTTTTCTGTAGAACGACATCCCTGTTTCCTTTATTAATATGATCTATCTATCTATCTATACGCTGTGGCCCTTGTTTGCCTTGCAGCGTCAGAGTTCCCTGGAGATGGCTTTCTTGTGCGCTGTTTGTAAGCTTGTTCCTGTGGCTTCTTTTATCCATTTTTTACATGGTCTGCCTCTGGCTTTATAACTGTTATGTCTATGTGTCATGGCCATTTGTGGCATGCTATCTGTCGGTAGTCTGGAAGCGAGTGAAAAAACCACTTGGTCTGTTCTTTTGATGTGTTCCAATAATTGTGCTTATATATATATATATATATGATGACTATATATACAATATGATTGTTTATTTGTCTGAGAACCCCAGGAATTGAGAGCGATTAGCTTTTACTTCCTATTTGCAGTGGGGGTGGTTTTTTTCTGAGCTTTCTTTAATAGCCAGGTGACTTCAGCTTTCAGATTAGCGCAGTGCCTATTGAAGGAGCCATCTACTCAGAGGTTTTCATCTACTAAGGTTTTCTGTTGCATGGGTGGTTTGTCTAGTGGGCCACTGGTGAGACCAACAGACACAACCGCATGCACACAGATATATATATATATATGTATAAAATGATGCTTTAAAATAATTTCTCTATGGTGAGTTGCAGAAGGGCTTCACAATTCAAAAGAAGCACCACTATAAGAACTTGTAAAAAGCCTCTCTGAAAGCCTTTGGAATAAACCAAGATACATGGGAATACAATGCATGAAATAGAAATAGAGTTACATGGTGCTCTACAGTAAAAAAAAGGCACAACATCTTGTGACCAGAGAAGTGCAGCAGCACAACAGTGGAGAGTAGCTAGAAAGTCACAAATAGATTTTTAAAAAACTATCTACCGCAGTCACCCCATGTCTGACTACATTTGCAGCCAGAATAGAGCTTATTCACCATCTATGAACTCATAGCCAAGGACACAACTCTAGCTGAATTTCAAAAGTGGATGTAACAAATGGTCATCATCACCTGTGACGGATGAACAACAGAACTGACAAACAGAACAATAAGATGAAGTATGATCAATCAAAGCACTCTGAAATGATCATTGAAAATACTGTGAGGTAATCATTTCAGTACTCTGAAATCATAAAATAATATACTGAAATGATCATTGAAAATACTGTGAGGTAATCATTTCAGTACTCTGAAATCATAAAATAATATACTGAAATGATCATTGAAAATACTCTGAGGTAATCATTTCAGTACTCTGAAATCATAAAATAATATACTGAAATGATCATAATTTACAATTACACAACTTTCCACTGAGTGTAAATATAAATAACCTACAGGTCGGAGGGTGCCCGACAAAATTTTTCGCAACCGGTACCGGGTAATGTCTTTGCGTAAGGGAAAAATTTTCTGGTCAACTCAGTTATCAATTTTGTGTAGTTTTGTTTAGTTTAAACATTATTAGTTTCTTGAAAAAGGTCCCATTTGGACCAATAGTGGAAAACAGTCCTGTTTTTTAAAAATGTTTTTATATGCTCTTTTATCTATGTTTATTTACAGTAAAGTTTTCTAGTAACATGTTTAACTTATTTTGCATTACCATTTCCACTGAGTGGGAATCTACATTCTCACAGCATTAAAAAAAAGGATTAAAAAGACATAGAGGATTGACTTCAAAGTACTTGTTTTCCCATATGTACTCCATCACTCTTAATGGAACGTAACGCCCCCTGCCGAGAGTACCACTCTGTAGCTTCAAGCAATAATCTACAGGGATCTACGAAAAAAAATCTTGAGAAATCTTCCAATTGCATTAAAAAGTTCTAGAACTGTATTATCCCTAAGGTCTAATTCTTGGGGACCACAATAAACAATCACAGAAATTACTATAAATAAACAGAACATGAAAGTGAAATGAAGTGATCACAAGATAGTAGATTATACCACAAAGTGATCACAAAAGATCTCCAGAGGGTGAACAAAGTAATTTTTATTTCATACTACGAACAATGAATGGACTTGTTGGCAAGTAAATGACTTAACATTACATTACCCAGCTCCTATTATATAAAGTACTCTGTAGTGATTATTTGTATCAGAGAGTACTCCGCTGTGATTACATATATCATAGAAAGTTCTCCGCTGTGATTACTTTTATCATAGAAATTACTCCGCTGTGATTACTTTTATCATAGAAAACACTCCGCTGTGATTACTTTTATCATAGAAAACACTCCGCTGTGATTACTTTTATCATGGAAAATACTCTGCTGTGATGACTTTTATCATAGAAAGTACTGCGCTGTGATTACTTTTATCATAGAAAGTACTGCGCTGTGATTACTTTTATCATAGAAAACACTCCGCTGTGATTACTTTTATCATGGAAAATACTCTGCTGTGATTACTTTTATCATGGAAAACACTCCGATGTGATTACTTTTATCATAGAAAATACTCCGCTGTGATTACTTTTATCATGGAAAATACTCTGCTGTGATTATTTTAAATCATGGAAAATACTCTGCTGTGATTACTTTTATCATGGAAAATACTCTGCTGTGATTATTTTAAATCATGGAAAATACTCTGCTGTGATTACTTTTATCATAGAAAACACTCCGCTGTGATTACTTTTATCATGGAAAACATTCCGATGTGATTACTTTTATCATAGAAAATACTCCGCTGTGATTACTTTTATCATAGAAAACACTCTGCTGTGATTACTTTTATCATGGAAAATACTCTGCTGTGATTACTTTTATCATGGAAAATACTCTGCTGTGATTACTTTTATCATGGAAAATACTCTGCTGTGATTACTTTTATCATGGAAAATACTCCGCTGTGATTACTTTTATCATAGAAAACACTCAGCTGTGATTACTTTTATCATGGAAAATACTCTGCTGTGATTACTGGTGATCATAGAAAGTTTACTCTGCTGAATTACAGATGAACATAGACAAGTAAATATATAAAAATACTCAAACACGCAACATATGTAAGTGTTTAGAGAAAATTGCTATAACTTCTAAAATGGACGAATATTTCCAAAGGAAACTTACCACATCTCCAGCCATATGATTTGGTCTCCTTACTGATGCTCTGTTGGATTCTTCTTCATACTGATCCAAAATTGATGCCATGGTGACGTAGCTGCAGAATTTCTGACAGATTTGTTCTGAAGTGAAGCACTATTTACTCAATATAAGGATATGTGCCACCAAAGCTAAAAAAAGGTGTCAAATTCAGTAATAATGGTAATTTCCATTCATGAAACAGTAGAGTGATGTGGTATAAAGACAACTACACAATAATAACAATTAAATCATGTTCAAAATGATATATCTCAGTAAATTTATAACGCATATAATGGAAATTTTGTGTGTGAATTTAAATGCTGGTATAGACCCTACAAATTAAATTTTTTATGAATATGCAGTCAATTTAAATTTTCACATATTTGCGTTATATATCAAAAGTCTACTTGTCAACACACATTTTTGAAGATGTTTACAATAAATTATATGAACTCATTTACACATGATTGGTTTATCATACAACTGGCATGATTTAAGTGTGAAATTGAACTATTTTGTACTCTTGAACACAAAACAGGGGATGTTGAAGGTTGTATCCGGTGTAATGGCTGACGTGGTAAGATTTCTTTGCTAGATATGCAATAATTAGTAGGCTGACAAAGATAAAAGATTTTATTTATTTATAAAACTGGACTTTATGCATAAATATAAAGTATATATTTATTGGGTCTAACCAAATATAATATTGCAAAACATGGTGTTAATATAATACATTCCGCCGAAGACGGATGTGTTGGGCCATTGGCGCAAATAAAACGGCAACACAACGCATTTCCATTCTCTGGACTACATTCAACTGGAAATCTTGTAGGATCATTGTCCTGTTACACGAGAAATCCAGTGGGAGTTTGAAAATGAACGCTGAAGAAGAAGAAGATATAATACATTAGACGGTTAATGTGATAACTACTGAATTTAATGAAAAATAATGAAAGATGTTTGAGGGCAAAACCTAGTTAAATATGCTATATAAATCTATTTTGTATTTTATTAAGAAATGCTGGGAGAAATCTTTCAAATCACACAATGATGATCACATCTACAACACTTCAAATTAAAAAGCTATAATTTACAGTGCTAATTTTCTGCTGTGTAGATAATTAGAATATTTACAATATCGACATTTCTTTCACAATACTTGATATAAATATTTTTTTATGTCATATATATAATTTTAGTTTTACTTTTAATAATATATCTGCTTCAGAAACCCACAAGTAGTGAATGTTTTCATAAGCATCTATACAAAACAAGATAATTTAGAATATAAATTATGCAGCAAACACTGGATTAATCTACGTATTACTTTAATCACATTCATTTGTCTGACAGTAAATAAACAAGCTTGCAGGATATCAAGAACTACTTTTGACAGTGGTCAAGGGGCATAAACTTATTTGGTTTGGACATGTAACAAGACACAACTCACTTTCCATTATGCAAGGAACAGTTGAGGATGAAAGGAGAAGAAGAGGGCAAAGGGAATCCTTGATTGATAACATCAAGGAATGGTCGGGGCGTTACTTTTCTACACTCCTCTGAATGGCTGAGGATAGAGTTGTTTGGAGGGCTTTTTTGTGCTGATGTATCCAGTGTGTCACCCCCAATGACCCTGACGGGTTATGGGTCATATTATTAATTATAATCACACACATACATATGCCAACACATGCATGCAGACACAGTAACACCCACACAAAACAAACAACATTCCTAACAAAAACAAATAAATTATGAGCAGTAGTTACAAATGGGCTGATAAAATATTATATAATATTTGCACTTGAGACCCTGTTAGCAATAGATAACTTACATGATAGAAAAGGCAAATATTTAGGGAAAATCAACAGCACTGGGGTCAGAACAACTATCTAGTTCTGTAAAAATCCAGCTAAAACAGCAATAGATGAGGGGCAAAAGATGCAAACTGACAGAATTTATATAGCCTACTTATTACATGTAATTCATTGGGCTGGTCATGTAATGCGCATAGCAATAGATAAGTCACCAGCAGTGGGAGGGGATTTTACATATTTAAAAAAAAACCACACCCCTTCCTCAACAATGGGCATGTTGGGAGCACATATCATATGTCAGACCAATCTCCAAAAAGCACTCTAGTATGATGAGATGCAGATGGTTATATAAACTCTCAAGGTGACCAAAAGAAGCACTGCAAGGATATGTTAAAGACTTCACTGAAAGATTTGACATAAACTATACACATGATGACAAGATGCTACTACTTTACTAGACTACATGATGGAGCTCTGCAATCCAAAACGGTTAATCATCTTGGGAAAAAAATAAGAATTGCAGCTGTTTAACAGAAGAGACTGGCTAGAAAGACAAACGCTTTCTCATTAATGACATTAATATTCAACAAATACGATTCAACGCAGTCAAGGCGACACATCTGTCTTTGGATAGAGAACTAAAGCTCTCAGTCACCACCCCTACGACGACGACAAGTGTGCATCAATGAATTGAATCCTGGCCATCATTATTATCAATTAATATAAATAAATAATAAAATAGATAGTTCGTTTATTCTCGAAATCAAACATCTGTCAAGAGAACTAAATCAATTAAACGATATAATTATAACAAATGAATAATGCCGATCTATTCTAATTTTTATCACTTATGATTGGATTAGCTGTGAATGATGACTGATGTTACTGTTTATTTACTGTTTCAGACAAATATGAACTGCCATTTTGTAGTCACATGACCGCAGATAATTCATTGAACACATCAACATAATAACTAGCAAACACACACACTATTCCACATATATTTTATAAATGTTCATATATATATTCTACAACAATAAAACAGAATGAAGACGACATATATATTACCAAACTCTACAAATATGATATTCTTATGTGTAATATGTAAAACAATGTTTGTTTCACTGTGATTTTATGAAAAGTTCAATGTATTTTTTTTTTGGTAATTCTTATTTATTTCCGGGTTAAAGTAAAAATTATATTGACGTCTGGATAGGGGGTTTGGCGATCTATTATTATACTTTTATAGTCAGAATAAACCTGACATTTCATCTTGTTATTGATTGTTTTGTGTATGACTTTGCAAAGGCAATGTTTAACATTCACATACCGGTTTCAGTTATCAGGCTAGTTCAATAGTTTAAATTAAGAATACCAGGAGAGTTATTATTTGAGGAGTTTTATTTATTCTAACGATTGCGCGACACAACGTCAACTATAACACTACACACAGAAGTCTACACCTACACTCTACAGTTTAGTCTACAGTGTCAACTTTCCATTTCAGCGACGTCAACAAATGAATGATGATAACTAATGAGATGAGATCGTCTGAGCCACGGATATACTGCACGCAATAAGCTTTCTGGTAATTATGAAATATTTTTGACATATTACTAATTAATTATCAATATTCTGATAACAGATATCTTAATTTAGTGACAGGTTGATTACTGACTGGTAACTTGGGCAATTCAGATTCAATTAATGAGTTTACCTCTCTTTTGGAGAGTCACGCCACTTTCAACCAACGAATAACAAAGTCCAATTAGGTTATATCAGGACCCCATACCATAAGATATTAAAGATAACAAAGATCCCAATATTGTGATTCAGATTCTGTGGCGAGTAGGCCTTGAGTTTGCTGCTTAGGACCTAAGTCTACTTACTTAGGCTACTAGGCCTAATTGTTATTGTTTGTATTGTTAATACATTTTAGGCCTATTTTAAATTTATTTTTCATTAATAAGATTCATTCCAAATTTTGATTGCAAAAATGTTGTAACAATCGCAGTATTGAATAATAGGGTCAATTTCTCGTATATGTCTCCACTGCGCTATAAATAGCACACTGTTTGCATGAACGTCATGGATTTCCCATAAAAAAACCAATCATATCAATATATGCTGTGACTTCACATCTCCCACCGCATACGAGAATTCTTAGAGAATTAAATTATTAATTCTAAATACTAACTCTAATCCTTCTAACCCCTCCCCCAAAAATCTATAAAATAAACTATTCAAATCCCCCCCCCCCCAATCTATAGCCTTACGCAACTTACCTAACACTGCAAAGGTTAGGTAATACCTCAAAACTAGAACAAAGGTCACAGTGGAGAACTACATTAGAAATTGGCCAATAATAGGACCTAGACATACAGACAGATCACAAATGCTAAAACTATTTTTTAATGAGGAACACAAAATTTACAAACATAGACAAGGGAAATAATTAAACATGTGGTGTTGTCTACTGGTTCAGTCTATTGTCTTTCCCCAGGTGGTTTGTTATCCACTCTTGCCATTAAGCATAGTGGTGATTTGAGCTCGAGCTTGCATTCTAAAGCCAGATGTGTGGCCTCAGCTGTGCTATGACCATGTCTGTTCAGGATGTCCCTGACGTTTTCTATCCTTCTTTTCTGTGGTCTTCTTCTGGCTTTGTACCCTGGTCTCATTTGGTTATATGCCTGTACGGGCAACTTGGTGTATGCTTTCACATAATATGGCCAAACCACTTGATCTGCTGGTTTTCTATGTAATCTGTACAAGGTATTATACCAATTCTTTCCCTGAATACTGGTTCAGTATCAGAACTAAAAGCTTGTAATTGTTCTCAATAATAGGTAAAGAGGTAGGGCAATCATATTTAAGCCTAGATATAAATTATTTGTATTAAAACCAAATGGATTTTAGGGTACAATAAGGACATGTTGGTTGAAATGCTGATTCAGTGTGTTTTGTAAACTGTACACTATATTTGTGTGTGCGTGCCAGTCTGTAGGCCTAAAACTTATTACCATGTTTTTTTTTACCATTCATGGCCACTGGTACACAGTTTTACTGCAGTCCTATCAATTATCGTTTGTCCATCCACAGGTTTTGACAACAAGCTAGCAATATGAACTTGCAGGTTTATCTCGCTCAGTCTTTTCATCATTACCAGTGACGAACAGTCTGCACATAACACTTTTTCAAACAAGATATCATAGACTTACAGTAGATTGATGGAATCCCCAAAACAAAGTATGTTGCTATTATATCTACATTTCTGTTGTATCACTTGAAATTATTATATTCAATTATTTTCTCTACTTTCATTGTTTTCCCAACAACAACTGTTTTCTTTAGTATCTCTATTTTTCCTTACTTTTTATCCCTCTATCATCATCATATCATCATGTGACATATTCTTTCAAAATAGTGGTCTTCCTTATGGATTTTCTGAACACTGTGGTTCTAGTCAATTTTACCTGCCACTGCCAGAGACATATTTAAACAATCTGATCACTGCATCATTGTGGTCTTGGGCTCCCTCTTACCTTTTTGCTGTTAACTCTGCCTTCAGATATTAATCTTTCCATACTATTATGTCTCTTTATATGACAAAAAAAATAGAGCCATCTTGTTAAGATGTTGCTAAGGAGCCATCCCTCTTCGACGTTTATTGATCTTAACACTTCTTGATTTGTCTTTTTAGCTGCCCATGGTATATGTAAAGTTCTTCTGTAGCATTGTGTTTCGAAAGCAGCGATTCTCTTTGCTACTGTTTTGGCCTCTATAGGCGCTGATTTGCGCCAATGAGTGTATACCCCATTGTGCCTATTGGCGCAAATCGGCTACATACGATATGGCCCAATTCCCAAGTATGTAACTTTACGAAGTAATGATCCTGTGACGTATAAAACCCGCCAAATGAAGCTAGGAATACGTCACAGTTTAAAGGTCAAACTCCTTTACACGTTACGATTGCAAGAAGGGAGAAAGCCGGCTGGTTTTGTCAATGAATGTCTAGAGCGACGTTGGCCATTTTCGGGCCGTATTTTACTACCACATTGAATACCGCGTGGCATGGCTAAGTGATCATGACTACATGTTTTAATTGTTGTTTTTTGTTTTTAATATGTTGTTATTTGATAAGAATGTTTGTGTAGTCATTCAAAAACATAAAAATAATATGTGTCAGGGGTGCCATGTGTGTGCATAGACAAGAATTACGATGTGTTTCGGCCTAGACCTAGTGTTGACGGGACAGACATTATATGCGATTTCTTCACGTTTTATTAGTTTTTTTAGTACATATTATATTAGTTTTGATATAAAACAATATATATACAATAAGTATAGGTATTTATGAGGATTTTATCAATGTTTCCACACATTGCTCAAGTATTAGGGTCGTCAAGAAGTTATATATGCGATTTGAAAATGGCGTTTTGCTATTTTTCTCCCGAATTTTCAACTTCACAACTTGCTCACAACTGTCATATCATAGATACAACAACAAAAAAACATGACTATATTCACTCCTTTATTTAGATATGAAAAAATTATTTTGATATCTTTTGAAACAAAAAAGTTATCACGTTTTCAAAACACCCACCATCAATAACACACATTTTCCAAAAAAGAATTCAGGCCACAGGGGATGTTTCTTAATTTTTAATTCAGAGCCTAAAGGCTAATTAACCTGTGACAACCAAGATTAAAAATAGCATACTTCCCCTGGCACCTGACCATTTTATGACATCTAGTTTTTCCGCATGCGTTTGATTTTTTGTCATAACTATTTTATTTATTGAGTTATTGATTTCAAATTCTGTGACAATAGAGATACGTGGTTGCTGGATATGTTGGTGTTGTTTATTTTGGTGTGTCTGTGGGACTACAGACATAGAAAATAACAAAAACACACATGCATAATTACTTACAGTTTCCTGATAAGGCTTAGTCTAGACCTAGTTCACTCACAGAGCCAACAATGATGATAGCCAGAAAACCCAAACTACTGACATAATTTACATTACCGGTACTATTATTATTATTAAATATTATCATCATTTCCATTATTTTAGCTTAATCTTCAGTAATTAACACACTGAAGCCTTCAAAATGTCCTTCGATTGAATCAATATCCAAGAAGAATAGGCCTACATGAATATAATGTACAGGTCTTTTAAATTCATTTATTTTCCTTTAACGCTGAAGATAGGGCAGAGGTCTGATCTCTCCAATTTTGTCTGTTCAAAGCTATTCTGTGCAGTTATTTAATAGTATGAATATTTTTTATTTTAATTTCTCTAAGTATTGTTCTTCTGAGTGTTTTTTTTTGTGTGGTCTACCCCTGGCTCTTATGCCTGTTGGTATCCATTCAAGAGATTGGTGGTGTATTCTGTTATTGTCTGAGTGTAGGACATGTCAGATGTAGAACCAACAGCATTTTCTAATAACATCTGTGATGTAGTTTTGGTGTGTCTCTTCTCTGATTTTTTCGTTCGATTGGAATTCACTCCAGTGAGTGTTAGTTATCCTACGAAGGCATTTGTTTTCAAAACTCAATAGCTTCTTTTCTGAAGATAAAGAACTTTTCCAGCTCTCATATCCTGGTGACAGCACTGGAATTTCTTTCAAATACTGCTGAAAAATCCAAGGTCAATAACTTTAGTAAAAAGTTATTACAAAAGCATGTTTGGAAAAGATCATGTGAGATTGTTTACCATGACAACAAATTGCTAATTGGAAAGTGACATACACCGCCATTCGGTTTCTATTGGGAAAGGAAATATGTGACATATGCCGCCTGCTGGTGGCTGCAGGTTAATGTTCATGCCTCACAACCGTATATTGCTACTGGAAATGACCCCTCCATCAACACATTTTTCTTTAGTATTCATGTTTTCCCTTTTAAATTATTTTATTTGTATCCCTGTTTTTCCATATGCATTTTGTTAATTTTAGTAATCTTGATTTTTTATTTACAATTGTTTTCTCTAGCTTCCTTTTCTGTCTAGTATAATTTTTTTTGTGCATTTACAATTGTTTTCTTATCTACTTTTGTTTTTTTCGGATATCCATGTTTTCTATGATATCCACGTTTTCTCTGATATCCTTGTTTTTCTATCTACAATTGTTTTCTCTGATATCCTTGTTTTTCTATCTACAATTGTTTTCTCTGATATCCTTGTTTTTCTATCTACAATTGTTTTCTCTGATAGTCTTGCTTTCCTATCTACAATTTGTTTCTCTTGTATCCTAATTTTCTCGATCTAAAATTGTGTTATTTACTTTCTTTGTTTTAATATTTGCAGTTGCTTTTGTCTATAACCGTTGTATTCAAAACATAGAAATGAATAATGACAGTGCTGAGAAGAGATAAAGCAGACTTGATTAAGGCAGTTATGAATTCATTGCAAAAGGAAGATAAGGTTAAATAGGCTGAAAACATACACATACAAAGAATGTCAGAAATGTGAGTGTCTAGAGGTGAGGGAAGAAAATGTACTCTTTTTGAATATGTTATGTTATGTTATGTTATGTTCCTCCAGGGCCATAGGCGGCGCATAGGGCAGAAACCATAGCTTTCCATTTCTGTCTTTGTGTTGCCAGGTCTTTCAATTGTTGCGTGTTGTTTAGGTTCATTGACATGCCTTCTCTATTAATGGTTCTTCGTAGAGTTTCTCTAGGTCTCCCTCTTCTTCTTACTCCAGGTGGCACCCAATATAGTGATTGCTGGGGAATTCTTAGGCTGTTCATTCTGAGAACATGGCCGATGTAAGTCCAACGCCTTTGTCTAATGAAGGAAGATATATAGGTTTGTTTGCTTTCCTGAATATAGGAAAACAACGTTTGACAACAGTCGACATAATAGTAACTATGGTTCTGGTTCATAAACAGTGGTAGGTTTTATGTTGGCAGTAGTTTACACAACCGAACAACCGAGTAATCCAAGACAGAAAGAAAAACATTCCTCCATCTTGAACAAACACCGGAAACCCCTGAACAAACACCGGAAACCCTTTTTGGATATGCATAGATATATCTAGGATGAGAATGCTGTGTTAATTAACTTAGAGGTCTATAGTGATGTTTCACCAACTGAAGATCCATCTGTATATATATATATATTAGAACAAGGCAGTAGATACATCTTTAGTAATGGTTACTTAAAAAAACATCATTCCCCCATCTTCATTGCAACTCCTTTTTCATAAGATTATTAATGATATTTTTGTAGAAAATCAAAGAAGGTGAGGGGTGTACCCACTTTTCAAGTAAGTTCCTGGTACTCAGTCATTTTCAGATTTCTTAAAGGGATCTGAGAGGTCTGAAACCGTCTTCCCAGCCCTTGTTTATTTTATTGGCTTGTATTAAAACATTTTTTTCCCACTGCAACACAACGGCTGTTATATATAGGTAAAGTTAATGCTAGATCTGCTTGTTAATGGTGAATTAATGAAATATCAAAGGAAGAAATAAGATAGTTTTACAAATCAGAAATACAGATTCAACTATGTTCAAGTTTGTTCAGGAAAGATATGTTAAATATTTGCAGTCACTGTTCAGGTTTGTGTGCTAGTTTATTAATTCATAAATTCATCTAATTTATGAATTAATGGTCAATTTTCTACTTCTTGACTTGATAAGTAATGTTCAACTCTACAATTGGTAATTTCAATTTCTTAACTTGATAAGTAATGTTCAACTCCTCCAAAATGGATATTATTGATATACACCAGAATTGTCAGAAATTTCTCATTAAATAAGTTGCTCACTGGGGAACCATTTTGAAATTCCAAGAACTCATCTTGCGGTTCATCAAGAATGATGGTTTCAATCAATAATAAGTGAGACTGCTGTAAAATTGTATAACGATAGTGTCATGTGATGTATTCTTTCCAGAACTTTGTCTTCCCAATGAACTCTCTGAACCCCTCTCTGTCTTGGGTGATGCGGCTTGCATTTTCCAACGATGTATTCATGTTATCTTTAATGTCGTCAGTCCATCGTCTTCTTGGTCTGCCCTTTCTCCTCTTCAAGGTACTCAGCTATTCTATCTGCCAAGGATCCAATCTGTCAATGAGTTTCTCTTTTTTTCCTTCCATGATATTCTAAGTATCTTTCTGTAGCATTTCATCTCAAAGGCATTGATGTTCTTCGCAGCTGTTTTACTTAGGGTCCATGTTTCACAGCCATATGTTGCAACCGGGAAAAGTAAAAGTTCGTAACATTAGCAATTTCATAACAATAGTATTTATGTAGAACACAAGGTCGATCAGCTTTACAATGAACACACAGACTGTAGGGTATGGGTATGAAAAAGATACAAATAACAGTATTTGACATCATCAAGGGAAGAAAACTACTCACATTTTGTTGTTCTGAAATAAAAATACCTGTTATTGTGAGGCACGCTTATTTTAAACGCTAATCCAATTAGGTTATATCAGACATTGGCTATGCCAACTTCTGGTCATAGTGGCGTGGAATGACAGCTGGTTTTTATCTGCTTGATGATAAGCCAAGTTTCAGAGAGGATTTGGGCACCACTGAGTAAAATTATGTCTACGGAAATGCCGTAAGCTTGTTTGGTTTGGATATGTAACGAGGAGTGACTCACTTTTTAAAACTATTTAGCAATGAACAGTCAAGAGTATTAGGAGTAGAGTAGAACAGAGAAAATCCTGGATTGATAACATCAAGGAATAGTTTGGGCATAATTTTTTTATACTCTTCCGATTGGCTGAGGATAGAGATGTTTGGAAGCTTTTTGTGATGATGTGTCCAGTGTGACACCTCTATGACCCTGATGGATTATGGTTCTTATTTTTATTACTATATCAGAGCCTTTTTACTATACAAATTAATGGAGATTGTGGTTTGTTGCGGAGGTATTAATACGCTGAAATTGTATCAGCTACTTCTGTGTTCGTTCTCAAAATCCTGTAGAATAGCAAGATGTAGTCTGGAGAACGGAATGTGTTGTGTCATGGTTTATAGCATTGATGCAATATTTGTCCCTTTTGACC